>JAPFUF010000257.1:0-35113 GCA_030780645.1 Aschersonia sp. MBC 508 | reverse complement strand
TCTTTCTCTCTCTCTCTGTCTCGGCTAGGTTGGGGGAAAATACGCACCGTCGATAAAGTCCCGCAGCAGCATCTTGACCTTGCGCGGCCGCTCCCGCCGCGTCTTGAGCTCCTCCGCCGTCACGTAGGGGTACGCGGCGAACTCGTCGCGCCGGTCCTCGGGCAGGATGTTGGTGCGCTGCTGCCACCGGCTCTCGTTGGTCTTCATGCCGCGGTCGCGCGAGGCCCTGGTGGCGTACGAGCATCTCTGCTGGTGGTGGTGGTGGTGGTGATGGTGACGGTGATGGTGTTCATGCCGCTGGACGGGGCGGCCCGTCGTCGCCCGTCCCGGAATCGACGGCTGCGTCCGCGCCTCGCATGCTGCGGAGCGGCGGCAGAACAGCTGCCGGAAGACGTGCACCGCGACGGGAGGGTAGGCGACGCCTCTCGTCATGGCGAGGTGACTGGGTTGCGGTGGCAGAGCACGAGATGCGGCCGAGCTTGGAGCTTTCTGCCTTTTCTCGTGTGGGTCTGGCCAACGAGAATGTCGTTGCTTGCTGGGCCGTGATTGGCCGGAAGCTCGTGCGGGTCGAACCCACCATCCCTTTTGAGTCTCACAACTTCTGCCCTTTCGTATCAGAACTGAGCTTGTCCGAAGGGGGTGAAACTCTCGAAAAGGCTCACCGCCCCTCCCTGATGCAATTGGTGTATTCTTGCCATGGACGTGTGTACAGCGGCCGTGGTAGCCAGGGAAGCAGAAGCAGAAGCAGAAGCAGAAGCAGAAGCAGCAGCAGCAGCATGTCATTGAGCGCACACCCCAAGGCCTACGGCTCCGCGGCCGTGGCGCTCGCCTTTGCGGCCGGCATCCTCATCACGCTCGGCTTCAAAGACTTGTACCCGGACCTCGAGGACCGGTACCGGCACAAGCGGACCTCCTCGCTGTCATCGCTGAGCCTGCGCAAGCGACGGAGCAGCTACTTTTGGAGCACGGCGGCCCCCGTCCAGCTCGAGGACCACGAGTCGTCCCGGCTGTCACACGGTGACGACGACGACGACGATGACGATGATGATGATGATGACGAGGGCCGCGAAGGAGCAGCAGCCGCCGCCGCGGGCATAGAGGCCTGCATCGGCCACACGCCCCTCATCGAGATCCCGTCCCTCTCCCGGGCCACGGGGCGGACGATCCTCGCCAAGGCCGAGTTCCTCAACGGCGCCGGCAACAGCCCCAAGGACCGCGTGGCGCTCAGCATGATCCGCGAGGCCGAGCGGCAGGGCCTGCTGGTCCCCGGCCGCGGCGACACCATCTACGAGGGCACCGTCGGCAGCACCGGCATCTCGCTCGCCACCCTGGCCCGCGCCCGCGGCTACCGCGCTCACATCTGCATGCCCGACGACCAGGCCGTCGAGAAGTCGGACCTGCTGCGCCATCTGGGCGCCACCGTCGAGCGCGTGCCCGTCGCGCCCATCACCAGCCCGGACCACTTTGTCAACCTCGCGCGGCGCCGGGCCGACCAGCACACGTCGTCGTCCTCGTCGTCCGCCGGCGGCAGCGGCAGCAGCAGCGGCAGCCGGGGCTTCTTCGCCGACCAGTTCGAGAACGAGGCCAACTGGCGCGCCCACCTGCGCACCACGGGGCCCGAGATATGGCGCCAGACCGGCGGCGGCCACCTGCACTCCTTCGTGGCCGGCGCCGGCACGGGCGGCACCATTTCCGGCGTGGCGCGCCATCTGCGCAAGATGGAGGCCAAGAGGAGGCAGAGGCGGCAGCAGCAGCAGCAGCAGCAGCAGGAGGGGAATGACGAGGCGTCGACCACCACCACCACCACCACCACCATCAAGATAGTGCTGGCCGATCCCCAGGGCAGCGGCCTCTTCCACAAGGTCAAGCACGGCGTCATGTACGCGAGCACCGAGCGCGAGGGCACCCGCCGCCGCCAGCAGGTCGACACCGTGGTCGAGGGCATCGGCATCAACCGCATCACGGCCAACTTCGCCGCCGGCGCCGACCTGATCGACGACGCCGTCCGCGTCACCGACGAGCAGGCCCGCCGCATGGCGCGCTGGCTCGTCGAGCACGACGGCCTCTTTGTCGGCAGCAGCAGCGCCGTCAACTGCGTCGCCGCCGTCGTCGCCGCCCTCGGCCTGCCCGAGGGCAGCCGCGTCGTGACCATCCTGTGCGACTCGGGCACCCGCCACCTGAGCAAGTTCTGGAAGACCATCGGGGAGCGCGGGCTCGAGGAGGAGGAGGGGAAGGAGCACGAGGCGTCGAGCCTGCTGGCCGAGCTGGGCATTCAGGAGCGGTAGCTGCTTTTGCTGATTCTGCTTCTTCTGCTTCTTTCCTTGCTAGGTTATGGCACTATATACTATGCGTCTGAATCATGATATCCCTTAATAATAAGATCTTAAGGCCCCATATAATGCAGGAGTATGAGGCGTCGCGACTGCTGGCTGAGCTGGGCATTCAGGAACGGTAGCTGCTTTTGCTAATTCTGCTGCTTCTGCTGCTTCTTCTTCTACTGCTTCTCATCTTCTTTCGTTGCTGGGTCGCGACACCACGTGCTATGCGTTTAAATTATAAGTCCCTAAGCTGTAGGAGTACGAGGCGTTGAGTCTGCTAGCTAAGATAGGCATTTGGAAGCGGTAGCTGCTTTGGCTAATTTTGCTACTTTTTCTTTTTCTTTTCTTCTTTCGTTGCTAGGTTTTGGCACCACGTGCTATGCGTTCAAATCATGATATTCCTTGACAATGAGATCTCAAGGCCCCTACCTAAGCTGCAGGAGTACGATGTATTAAGACTGCTACCTGAGCTGGGGATGCCCGTGATAGCTACTTATGCTAATTTTTCTTCTCTTTTTCTTTTACTGCTAGGTCACGGCACCACGTGCGATGCGTCCGAATCATAATGTCCCTCAACAATGAGATCTCAAAGCCCCTACCTAAGCTGCAGGAGCACGAGGCGTCGAGCCTGCTGGCCGAGCTAGGTATTTAGGAGCAGTAGCTGCTTTTGCTGATCCTGCTTCTTCTGCTTCTTTCCTTGCTAGGTCGTGGCACCACATACTATGCATCTGAATTATAATGTCCCTCGATAATGAGATCCCAAGGCCCCTAAGCTGCAGGAGTACGAGGCGTCGCGACTACTGGCCGAGCTGGGGATGCCCGCGATAGCTGCTTCACATAAGGCTACTTTTCTCCTTTATGACTGGTGCTCTGCTCAGGGTAGCACCACGTCATGTGTGTCTGAGTCGTCTGAACCCTTTAGAGTGATGAATGCTCCACGGGAGTTTCGTCCGGCTCTTCTCCATTCCCCTGAGTAAAATGGTTGAATATTTCGAAGCCACTCTCTTCCCCATTCCCCAGAGTCATTCCCCTGAGTAGAATAGTAGAAGATTTCCAAGCCACCCCGACCCTTCCTCGGGTCTGATCACGTAACATGCGTCTGGGCCGTGTCCATCCTCGTCAGTACCAAATGCGACGCCTGTAGACGCCGCGAGGCTGATGAAACTCGGCATCCCGGCCACAGTTGTCCGTCCCATCTCAGCAGCATCTAGGATTCAACGCCGCAGCATCACAATCTGTCATTCCCAGAGCCGCGAACGGGACCAGCAGGCGTCGACGGCCCTTCACAGATCATTGACGAGCTGCAGCTGGCATCCAGCCAGTGTCAATCCCTCCACAGATACAGATGGTCTGTGATCGGGCGCCAGAGGTGTCAGTTCCTCCACAGGACCACTCCAACCATCGGAACCGGGCCATCAAAGGCGTCAATCGCCACGCCATAGCCCGCCCTGGCCATTGCCCCTTCCCAAACCACATACCAGCCAGCAACGCGCCCACCGTAACGCCGAGCAGCACCATCAAGCACCCGTCAGTCAGACACCGCGTCCCCTCTGCCGGTCACGCGAGCCATGTCCCCGCTCGTGCCCTGCAGGTCTGCATCTGCGCTCACGCGGAGCGCGCGTCTGCCTCCGGCGGCCCTACCGGGGGTCGCCTGCGGCGGGCTGGCCTCGCTGCGCTCGATCTACTTCTTGCTAAAAGTAAAGTACTTTATATATATGCTACTTATATAGACGACTCACAGCCCCATGGGCTTTCTGCCTCCGGCGGCCCTACCGGGGATCGCCTGCGGCGGGCCGTCCTCGCTGCGCTCGATCTACTTCTTGCTTACTTATGTAAAGTACTTGAGTAAAGTACTTCACATCTTATATATATGCTGCTTGTGTGGGCGCCTCCCAGCCGTACGGGCTTTCTGCCTCCGGCGGCCCTACCGGGGGTCGCCTACGGCGGGCTGTCCTCGCTGCGCTCGACGCACTACGATGTATATCTATGGCTGCTGCCTTTATATATTTAATCTGACTGGCTTTGTCTGCCTGCGGCGGGCTGTCCTCGCTGCGCTCGCTGACCACATCCGCATACTTCACAAACGGGGCACCGCGAGCTTGCGAGGCCAGCCCCCGGCAGGGCCGCCGGCGGCAAAACCCCCAACGAGCGCGCTCACAGCATCCACACACGCAGCACACATACACATGCGCAGAAGTAGATCGAGCGCAGCGAGGCCGGCCCGCCGCAGGCGACCCCCGGTAGGGCCGCCGGAGGCAAACACCGCACGACGCGGGACAGGCAGGCACCAAGATCTCGCAAGTAGGCCCGTGTTTGGTCAAGAGTCATCGTCGTCTTCGTAAACATGCTTCTGCTGCAGAGCACACGCTGCTATGGACGTGCGCTGTGCCCCCTCGTCCCGTCCACCTGCTGGCCCCGTGCGGCCCAAATACACGCTCGCTGCTGGCCCTGCTGGGCGCCATCGCTCCAGCCCGGACGCACCCTTCCCTCGCTCCAGCACATGGTTCCCCTCCTGCTGCCACGCCTCTGTCCACCTGCAATCGACCAGTCACCTTCGTAGCCCCCCCTTTGCAGAGCGCGCTCTCCGCACACCGCCAGATCAACGCAAGGCAGTCTCCCTCTCCACACGACACGTTGTGAAAACAGCAGCAGAGGGCAACGCAGAGCAATGAGGTGCTGTATATCGGGAGAGGAAACGAAAAACACTGCCCCTAAACTCCGTACTGATTCCGTCGCTGCAGACCCGTCACACTCCTCAATGAAAGCAGAAAAAAAAAGAGAAAAAAAAAAGGGGGAAGCAGAAGTGGGAAAAGCCATGATTGATTACGTGGTACAGACAGCAACGCGATGCTCTCGGGATGGCGGCCTGTCTCGCTTTCGCCCACTGTGCTTGAGAATAGAAATACGGCGGAGGATGATGATGATGATGGTGATGCGGGCACGGATACCGCGCGTAGGTTCCGGCAGCGAGCCTCCCCCCTTCGGACGACCCAGCCAGCTGCATGAGCCTGTTCCGCCTTCAGCGGTCCTGACGTGGGTCGCTGCGCTCGAACCTGTTGCTTTAAATTTTCGATGTGTGAGATACTTTGGTTTTTGTGTTTTGCCTGCGGCGGGTTGGTCTCGCTGCACTCGGATCGCTGCTGGCTCGGTGCCACCAGTCTGATATGATGTCGGCCGCGAGCCCAGCCTCTCGCGTGGCGCGTTATGAGAACTAGGTTGGGCGCGAACGCGTTAGCACAAGGTCACCCAAAGACACACACAAGACAGGTGCAGCGAGTGGCGCGTTACCTTCCATCGGTTGCCGCAGTTCATACACTCGCAAAACGTCGTCATCGGCTCATCGGCACTACGAGTCTGAGCCTGTGTGTAGCTGACTTTCTTCATCTTACAGCGCGAGCACTCCAGACTGTCGCTGATGCTCTTCTCCGCCATGGGCACCTGCGCCTTCTTCATGTTCTCCTTCTCAAGCTCCGAGTCCTTCTTGCGCTGGTCCTCGCTCTTGAGCTCGTCGTCCGTCATGGTCGCAAACTTGGTCGGGCTGATGTCGCCCGACATGACGCGCCTCCTGAGCTCGCTGTTGGACTTGTTCTTGAGGTTCATGTACAGCGACCGTATCTTCTTCTTGTAGTCGGCAGACTCGTCGTCCTGCTTGAAGTGCACAAAGACGGCGTGCTCGACCGAGACGGCCCGCGCGAGCACGTCGGTCGGCGACTCGGTGCTCCGGTACGCTATGCCGTCGTACATGAGGCCGATGCATCGGTTGCGCGTCTCCGAAGCCGTCCGCGTCAAGTCGACGCCGTCCGTCTTGTGCTTGCGGTTCTCGGGGTCGCCGGTGAAGGCCTTCTTAGGCCCCGCGGCCGCGGCCGGCACGGGCGACGACGCTGCCGCTGACGAGGGCGAGGCCGTGGCCGCAGCGGCAGCGGCAGCCATCTTGGATTTGTGGAGCTTGGAATGCTTTTCTTGCTCCACGAGCTTCTTCCATTTGATGACGAGCTCCGTCGCGGCCCGCTTGATGTCGTTGTTGGGGTTGGCGCGGAGCTTGCCGACAAACACACCGGCTTTCGTGGCCTGCAGATGGTGGGCAATTGTACGTCAGTAAGCAGCGAAGAGAGCTCAGAGTTGTGCTTCCGGTCGGGCAGGCACAAGGACAGAGGCACGGCAAAACGGCAGCAGAAGAGCAGGGCAGAAGCTGTTCTGCTCACTGCAAGAAAGCTGCCGCAGTACCACATTTTTGCTCAGAGGATGCGCTGAAGCTCCACGGGCCAACATTCGCAGCCATCGCCTTGTTCACCACCAAACAAACACCCAAGACGCTCATCCAAAGCTACCTCGTGCAGGAGTGTAGGTAGAAAGAAAGGGTGTTCGGCGTCTTACCCTCAGCATCTCCTCTGTAGGCTTCGCATCCTTCTTCAGCAGCTCCAGCAAGCGTATCGCGTTCTCGGGCGGCTCGTTCGCGGCGACCGACTTGGTCAGCGCCTTGACGTGCGCCTCGAGCTCTCGCTGGTCCATCGTCGGGCTGGCGGTCGCGTGCGTGCGTGAGAGCAGGAGGAGTGATGCTGATGCAGCTGCAGATACTGATGTGAGGGGTTAAAGAATGCGCGCACGCGAAGCTGTGGAAGCCACCGTCGGTGATGATGATGATTGGATCAGCACGCGCCGACAGGACGGGAAGGGAATTTCTAGAGCCGATTGCGTTGCTGATTGCCGCTCGGGGGTTGTTGGAGGGTGGATGCCCCGTGGTTTAGCCGAGGCTGCCTGATCGCGCTGTTCATCTATGGCTGCTGCCTTTATATGTTAAATTTGACTGGCTTTGTGTGTCGTTTGCCTGCGGCGGGCCGTCCTTGCTGCGCTTGATCTACTTCTTGCCTATATATATGCTGCTTATGCAGATACCTGCCAGCCCTACGGGCTTTCTGCCTCCGGCGGCCCTACCGGGGGTCGCCTGCGGCGGGCTGGCCTCGCTCCGCTCGAAACACGCCTGATTTTATAATCCGTCTTGTGCATCTCGCGCTACGCTCCATGTTGCCTGCGGCGGGTTGTCCTCGCTGCGCTCGATGAAATGACGTCGTTGCGCCTACCTTACCTACTTTAGTGGCAGGCGCGATATCTACTACCCCTGGTACTTACCTCTTGGGTACTAGATACCTAGTAGTAGTATCTTGAACACCCTCGCCTGTGTCCGTTGCGGATGTTCCAGACTCATGGCTCAGCAACACGAGCAGTGCAACAGGCATGTTTCGAATCTCG
Organism: Aschersonia sp. MBC 508; assembly: GCA_030780645.1. Classification (NCBI taxonomy): domain Eukaryota; kingdom Fungi; phylum Ascomycota; class Sordariomycetes; order Hypocreales; family Clavicipitaceae; genus Aschersonia; species Aschersonia sp. MBC 508. Next base: position 27,548 of record JAPFUF010000257.1, on the reverse strand, counting down.
AGCCGGTGAGACTGGCGGGCAGAGTGCTTGCGCTACAGACAAAAGTGTTCCTGCGCTACACAATGGATTGTCTAAGCGAACGGTCTCTTTTCACCAAGAGCAAGGGGGTGAAAATGGTTCATGAGATTTGTGGCAGTCATTCTGTACACAGAAAAAAAAAACCCCCATACATGGCTCACATTCACGCCTTGTCAGTCGTCCTCCGCCTCTTGGAAACGCCTTCGCCATTGCCCACATTTGCCCTCAGCTTCTCCACAGCCGCTGCCATCCTCTTGCTGCCCTTGGCCGTGTTGGCCCTCGGAGCAAAGGCCTCTCTCGCGCCGGCCCCTACGCCGCCCCCGAAGAACCTCGTAATGTTGCTCTGCGTGCCCTCCACATCTCGCTTGTTCATGTCTCGGATCACGGGCACCAGCACCTCGTCCGTCCGCTCCTTGCTCCATCCAATCGTCGCCATGAGAAACCTCCGCAGCCCTTCCAGATCCGGCACACCCCACTGGAAGGCTTCCGCGCTGCCGTCCACTTCGGGATGCAGATACGCATCGTACACGGCCGGGCTGGGAAATCCGGGTGGCAGAAAGAGCTTGGTCGCCTGCGACTTGCGGAACTTCTTCCGAAACGGCGACGACGCGTCCTCGTCCCTTGCGCGTTTCTGCGATTGCACCAACGTCCACCATTCGCGAAACTGTTCGAGGCCCGATTTCCCTGGGAATTCCGACAGGATCTCGACGGCCGTCACGGGGCCGACGCCGGGGAGGCCCTCGGTGTAATCAGACCCGAGCAGCTGCGCGAGTGAGATGAGCTCGTGCCGAGACAGCGAGAGCTCCTTCTCCAGATCAGTGCCGATGTAGCATTCAACAAACTTGTTGCTGTTGAACATGTTTTTGTAGACGCGCGTGCCGCCAAATAAAAAAATGTCGGAATCGTCCGTGACGATGCCGTCCACGATTCCCAGCCGCACCAGTTCGGCGCATTGTGCCTCGGCTTCCATCGGAGCCGTGATGTAGGGAATGCCAAACAGCCGCAGCAATGCCTGGCACTCGGTGATCATGACTTGCGTGACTTCGTCGGCGTCGCGGCGGTCCTTCTTTTGTTGGTTGCGAAGCTGGCGCAACTCCTTCTCGTAGTCTTCTCTGTTTTGCTCCGCTGTCTTATTGTTGAGCTCGCTGGCAAAGCGGGCGTGCTCTTGAGCCTCCTCCGCCATCTGCGCCATCAGCACCTCGTCCTCTGGATCACTAAATTCCTCATACTCCAGCTCCGCAAATTCGTCATCTTCTGCATCATTGATAGACGTAGACTGGACACGTAGCTCGGTGTCTCTGTCAAGGAGCAAAGTTTCCACTTCGTTTGTCGGCAGACTGAGCGTACTCGACTCTGCGGGTGGGACATCTTCAAAAGTCGGCTCTGGCGATGGAGATGGCAGGCCGCCATCTGCGTTTCGGGCGGCTTCTGGGGAAGAGCGTGTTGAAGCGGTGTCTGCAGGAACGGTGTCCGTTGGAGGGTCATCTGCAGGGGCGATGTCCGTAGGAGGAGTATTTACAGGCGCCGTGTCTGCTGAAGCAGCATCCCCAGACCGTCCAGGAACCGCGACCTCGGGCAAGCGAGACACTTGAACATCCCCGAGGCTGGGCCCCTGCGACAACTCCATACTGCTCGGCCTTGCACTTTCCACATCATTGAGCTCCTCTGCCTCGGCGAGCGTCTGCCGCTCTTTGTCAAGTTTTGTGGGAAGAGCAGGGGGCTGCTCAAAAATTTCAACATCGCTTTCGTCGTCCGACGACGAGTCAATCTGAACCGTCTGGTCCAGCTTTTCGCGCCTCCGGATCCTCTCTACCTCCTCAGCCTCCATTCTGTCCTCGGCATTGATTTCCCTCTCGGCATCTTGTTGCTTCTTCAGTGAATCCCTGATGTCGGTTTCGTCCACGAGCCAGGGTGGCAGGGGCGCTGGTTCATCGTCAGATTGCCGTCCCACCTCAAACCCGCCAGCCATGTCGTCTTCGAGGCGTGCTCCGTCGCTGGGATCGGCATTCTGAGTTGCACTCGAAGCCGTTGGGGCTGGCTTTTTGCCAAAGATGGACGACCCCCAATCCAGTTTTGGAAAAGGCAGCGGCCCGTCGAATGGATTTTTCTTGTTCTCCGAGACAGGCTTTGGCTTTGCTCGCTGGGCCGCCCTCCATTTCGTGAGGACAGCTTGCATGTCATCCTCGCTGTCGCTGTCAGGCTGCGCCTTTTCTTCTTTCCTCTTCGGCACAGCTGCGTTCGCGCGATTGTTGACGATGTGAGCAATCATCGATCCTCCCTTGCCGATGATGGGCTTCGCGGCGTCGACGGCCTTCTGAGTCCACTCGGGCTGCTCCACCGGCACATCCTCAAAGACATCATCTTTGATGGACTCGTCATCCAGTTCATGTTGGTTTTGGAGAGATAAAGCAATGGCTCGATTCAAATCGTCTTGCTCCTCCGAATGCGCGCCGGGTGCGGCCTCTTCCAGGAGAGTCGCATCCGCCTCGCCCGTGTCTCCATCCACAAACAGAGAATCCTCTCCAGCTCCATGTGTGCTCCCTTCGTCCTTCCGTCCATTGTAGTATTGTTGACGGCGTTGTGCAATGTCCTGGGCAGCTTGCAGGCTGGCTACCGCGGAAGAACTTTGGGGTTTCGGAAGACGATTCAAGCCCTCGATGGGAATGTCCTCAAAGTCCGCCTCGTCATCCTCCTCGCCCTCCGCGTTGTCTTTACATTGGTACTGGACCTCGATGGCATCCACATCGATTGGCTTGTGAGCTTCTCCGACGTCCTTTTCTTTGCTGACCACACCGAGCGCCCAGCCCCCTTCCACGCCCTCGTTCTTGACCAGTATATATTCACGGTCCTTTTCCCCCGCGACACGAGCATTGATCCCCAGTGTCAGGTCGGTCCCGTTCATGCCGACCTCGGACATCAGTCTCTGGGTGAGATGGTTTCTCTCCTTGACCCTTTCGATCTGAAATCTGGAAAAGGCCATGCGATCTGGAAACATTTCCTCCAGCTGGTCTTTGCTCAGGCCCATCCTCAGTCGACTACGGAGCCTCGCCGCGTTGATGATGTTGTACCTGTCGGGAGCAGGCAAGCTTTTGAAGAAGTCTCCGTCGAAATCGATCTTGCTGAAATCGTACAAGTTGATGTCTTCGCCGCTGTGAAACTGCCTTGCGTATTCTTCTAATTCCTCGACGCTCATGATCCGGGGATCCTCCGGTCTTCCCATGGACGCGATGCCACCATCGAGCTCGGGAAGGTGGTAGGCATCTTGCTTGTGGAAGCGTCTGGACTGTACTTTTTCCTTTTGCGTCATGCCGACTTCATCCGCATATGCAATGTTGCTTGCGTCCGGCACCTCCTCGTGCTGGGCAATGGCCTCCCTGGCAGCGAAATCGCCGCCGTCGGCCCTCTTTCGACGCTCCGCTTCTTCGACGGCGACGCGCTGCATCTGCACCGCCAATAGCTTCCCTGCTGTTCTGACGGCATCTTCTCTGCGGCCCTCGCGCCTTTTCTGTCTTCGCTGGATGGTCGCGCGCTTCAGCGCCGGTGCGCCGCCATCAAAGACAAAGACCGGCTGTATGCCGAACCACAGCAGCTTGCAGATGCGACGGAAGAAGCCGACCACGTGCGAGTTGCGCAGCGCATTGCCCTCTTTGTCTCGAACGGCCTTCAGGAACTGGTAGATCCAGATTGAAGCATCTACGGCGAGGCGCTTCCGGTTGAGCGTCGCCAAATTGGTCGGGCGGGCGCAAGGTTGGACAACGGTCCAGAGGCCGGTCACACCCATGGCGCTTCCTCACCGGTGACGGCAGTATCGATTCAGCTGCTAGGACCTGCTTTCACCATTTGTGCATCTTCGGCTGGCTTTTCTATGAAGGCCCCCTTCGACTCGCGTCTTGCTGCTAGCAGAACGCATCGCTAAGTAGCGGACATTCTCCTGATGCCTGGACAATACGTTCACGGTTGACGGTCTGAGAAGCCGCCCTGTTTGTCAGAGCAATGACGATGGCACTAGGCGTGTGGGGCGGCTACCATTGGCGCATCTGCCATGAGGATGGATACGTGATGCAGACCGGAGCTTCCTATCGCATTTCCGTTCATGCTGCGTCCGTCTTGGCCAGAATGCCATCATGGACCCAAAAGAGGCGCGCATCTACCTGTCCTCCCTGCTCAATAGGAATTTCCGTGTCTTAACAACAGACGGTCGCTTGTTCAGGGGTGCATTCAAAAGCATCGACTCTGTATGAAGCTACCCTGCAGCTGCCCTCGCGTCGCATTAGACCGTCCTTTTCCCACGGTGCTGACGTGATTGGAACAGGACAAGAATATCGTGCTTACCGACACGTTTGAGTATCGCCCGCCAGCAGCCACCGGGTCGCAGAATCCACTGGAGGGTCCGGAGGGCAGTGTGGTGTCGGACATGGCATCTCGCTACGTGGGCACGGTGGTTGTTCCAGGACAACACATTGTGAAGATGGGGCTGGAGGAATTTGCGAGCCAAATCCGAGAGGGCGTGTCAATCATGTGAGCCCGACGGTGAGAAGCCTTGGGGTGTCATCACTGGGGAGCAGGAAGCGAGCCTTCCCAAACCCTTCATGTCGAATCCCTAACTTTGCAAACAAGATCGCAATCATTGTAACACAATTGGTATTGATCAATAATTTTAAAGAAAACGGTGCACAACAACCCGAGCCATCCCATCGCAAGGAATCCAAACCAGCTTAGCCATTGCCGTATCCTAGACACGAACCTAGCGCGCAGTCTCGCAACATTGAAGTCTGCGCAGAACTTGAGTAGGTCTTGTTCAACAGAAGGCTGCAACCATTACCACTACCTGATTTCTCTACCGCGCTAGTGTGCAGCCGACAGGGGACAACATGTATCGCAAGGGATGCTGTCGTCGGCAACTCGTGCGGTCGCTTCGGCTTTCTATGCGACCAGGGGAGCCTCTTTGGTACGGCCGCGTGTCTCACCATTAGCGTCACTGACTGCTTCTTCCTCCTCCTCCTCTTCTTCACTCTCCTCGTGATCGCGGCCTACCCACGAGCTGCTGTCGTTCAAAGGTGCGTCTTGGCCAGACAAGTCGTGACCCTCGCCTCTGTTGCGGATGTTGTTGCGACGACGCTGTGACAAGTTGCGGGAACGGGTCGAGAGTTTGGAAGAGACGGCGGCATTAGCGGTCACCCAGTTGGTCAAGGCATCCTCGCAGTCCTGAATGATGGCTCTGCTAGCTTCGTATCCGTCGTAAGCCTGTCGTGTCTCACCAGGGGTAACTGGGGTATCATCTATGAGCTCCAGCAGGTGCTTGCCATAACCGGCTATGATGGCGACTTTCTCGCAATGCTCACGCAGAGCATCGAATTGGTAGGTGTAGGCGGCCTTGACTTTCTCGCGTGTTATGTTGGACAGCTGAGCCTCGGCGACCAACGACTCAGCCTCGGCACGGACGAGTTCCTGCTCCAAGACAACGATCTTGGGGGAATTGGGCTCCTTGTACTTGAGCTGTGCAATTTGATCGGTAATCTTCTGCTTGCCTGCACTAGAAGTCAGCGGTGGAAGCGACAGGTCAAATCTCAAATACTACTCACGGTCACGGCTGGGTTGGACGGAAGCCTCAATGTTGCGGATGCTCTTCATAGTAATACGGTATTGGTCGTAGCGGTCGACGTACTGATCCTCCAGCTCTCCGATCTCGTACAGCAAAACACCAAGCTTGTCAGTGACATCGGACACGTCCTCATCCGCGCCCTCTCCCCAGATGGACAGTTGTTGCTGTGTAGCCAGACAGTCAGCCTTTTTCACGTTCGCAGAGCATAGGATAAGATTTGACGCACAGCGACCTCCATGCGCTCCTTGGCTACGGTCTCCAGACTTCTCATGACGTTCTTCTCCATCTTGACAAGTTGTGCAAGCTTCTTAGCCAGGTCGGGGCCAAAGGCACCGCCGGCATTACGTCGCAAGGCATGACCTGAGCGGATTGTGGTCAGTACACGAGGTGTTTTGAGCCCTAGTGGGAAGCCGCAGGGCTTTCAAGCCAAGCGCACGCAAAGCACTTACCCAGATTGCCCTTGCCAAAGAAACGCCCGGTCTTGGTAGATGAAGGGGGAGGGGGAGGGCTCTGCGGGTGACGGTCGTTAGCACATTCCTGAGTAGCTTACTCGTCGTTCGGAGTCTGTGACGCAGAGCGACAAAAGGCAGAGAGAGACGGACTTGCAACTGAGAGGCAGTGGGCGCACGGGTAGTGCGCATAGAATAGGTGCGATGCATTGCGGCGGTGTGAGCAAGTGTCTTCGCGGATCAGGGTTTGGAAAAAATATAGATTTATCAAATCGATGCTGAATAGTGCAGCAAAGAGGCCGATTGACGGGTCGGCAGATGGGCAGGGATGGGGATTCAGGGTGTGGGAGGAAGTATAAGATGGGAAACGGGGATCAATGCCGTAGAAGGGATGGGGGAGGGCGAGATGGTTATATGCCCAGTTGATGTTGTTTTCCCTAGAGAGGAGCCCGCGGTCGTCATGGGCGTGCGAGCGGCTTCTTCGGCGACGTCATCAACTGGAGGGAGTGGCCAGGAGTGGCCAGGAGTGGGTTCGCTCTGGACTGAAGCGGACTGTGTGGCTCACCTGCCTCCACTGCACTAATTAATCGTGCCGGGCCAGCAATCTGAGTGCCATCATGTTTGATGCGCGGCGCCAGCTCTGCAGGGTTTAATATTGCGGGCGAGTAAGGGCATCGCGTCTACTCGGTAGTTGCTTGGCTTGATATCGCCGTCGTGCGCATCGACTGGCACGACCGCCCGGCCGCGATCTCAGGCCACCCATCTATGAGCCCTCGCAGCCGCTCTCGCGGTCTCGCGAGGCCAAAATGGCTGTCTACAGTACAGTTTCAGGTCCTGACTTTTGTGACGACACGACTGGCTGGGATACTGCGCACCAGGCCTTCCACCTCGGGCGCGTGTCTCGGGCTTTTGGCCCCCGGCGTTGATCTAGCCGCCGGGAATCAGGCAAAATTGGTGCAGTCGCTGTCGATGTCACCAGCGCTGCCAGTGGTCTTTTGCTTGATTGTTTTTCTTGGGGGCATTTTTTGGGTTGTGCACCCATGTCCAGCACCTTTGGGCCCATTCCAGATGCGGAGGGCTGGGCGCCCAAGCTTCAGCCGGGCTCTCTTTAGCTGCATGCTGGCTGATGTGTAGGGAGGGCTACAAGGCCATCACATTTTGTGTAGCCATACACGTAGATTCTCGTTTTCCCGTGCTGTAGCCGCTTACGGCCAGGCTGCCGCTGCCTGACCAAGCTCCGACCTGACGGCCATGTCGCTGTGCATGCACGACTGTTTACTGTAGGTTTCCGAATCTGCCCAGTGCCCACACAACACGTCGGCAAGTCTTGCAGAAGCCAGCCTATTTTGCTGCGTTCCGGACGTGACGCCGCGCCTCAACGGCCCTCATTGAAAATGCTGCGCAGCCGTTGGCGGCATCAAGGCAAAGCCAGCACGGGAGCGTCAGCAGGGAGAAACGCCAATACCTGGGCAGGCTGGCTCTCTGGGGAACCCTGAATTATGACGCGACCTGAGAATGGTCTTGGAAAAATATCCTATTACATACGATGCTCACGAATCGCATCACCAGTGTCTGACGTCCAGAAACTCGATACGACCGTGGCTCCTGCCGAAATGTCATCGGTTGCCAGGATGCTCCCGTGCATGTCAAGGGTTTCATCTGTGTGAGACGATGATGTCATATGTGAGTGCAACGCAGGGGGACAACCCATCTCTCACGTGACCTCGCCGCGACTCTGAGATTGACCCATAGCCCTTATGACGTAGAGATCTTGGCAGATGTTGCCCAAGTCATTCCAGTGAGTCGCAAAGCTCCATCCAGCATGGGACAATTGGGCGAGCCGTCTGTCGGCCCCTGCATTGGCGCAACATGAACTGAGATCTTTCAGGGATTTGAAGGGATCGGGGGTCTTGAGAAGCTGATTCGTTAGCGTCGGGCCGCCAATCAGGTGTACGCGGCGCAATAATGGTTCCGAAGAATAGTGATTGATCTTGTCGGAACAAACGACAGCTCTGCTTGGCATTTTTGCTTTATCGAGGAACTGTCACATGCTATTTGAACCAAATGCTGTTTTGCCGTAATGCAGAGCAGGAAACTGCAGAGCATTTCCGGCTTTGGATCGCCTTGGCGGTCGCCAAGAAAGTCAAGTTGGCTCGTCTAGAAGTGCCCCCCCACCGGCTACTTGCAGGCCTGACGCATGGCCCCAGGGACCTCGTTCGCCGGATTAATGAGCGCCCATACTGCGTCAGCCAGTCAGGCCGTGATTCCCCCCAGGGAAGAACCCACCCCGTGCGATGCCGCGTCCTGGCACGTCAAGAGGAGGGGGGGCGGGAAAGTAAGAATAGAAGGGGAAAATCCTGGACGCGGCGCGCGTTTGGATCAGAAAACGCCGAAAGTGCGGCGCTCGCTCGCGTCGCGGATGAGGACAAGCAATTCACAGGATTCGGCTGGATAGTCGCCTTGACGATCCCGAGCCCCTCCCTGTGACCGGTCCCTAATAAAGCATTTGAGGTAGCATGCGCGGCCCTCAGAGCCAAAGCTGCACAGCTCTGGCGCCATCCCAGCCCCGACCAGGCGGATCAGCCTCGACGAGGCCTTGTTCGTACGAGAGCCAGGTCCTGCTGGGTGTCCGAGATCAACTGCTGGCTCGCGAAGGAAGAAGTTGACTATCGGCGGCAAGGCCCATTTGCCGCTGGGAGGTTGAGGAGCCCTGACTAATCGCCCAAATTAGTTTAAAGTGCAATCAATGCCTGCCGCGACGTTCGCTTCCGGATGTCGGCGTCAGACTCTTCTGGGACACTCAATCGTGATTCAAAGGTAGGCTCGGAACGACATGAGCTGCAGAATCAACTTGAGGCTTTTGGCAATCGAGGGCTGGCATTGACCAGCTCGCTCCCTTCGCGTCGGCCCTTCGCTCCCAGATCCCTTCCCGATCGCATCGAGCGCTTCGCACGCTTTCGAAGCGCATCGTCCCCTGTGTTCGACAGCCCTTTGCTGTCGTACTGTCCGGCCCACGCTGTGACAGGCTTCAACATGTCGCTCCCGGCGACGCCCGCCTTGCCGTCCACCTCGCAAGGATGGCCAGCCACTTCATCTACCCGCGGTGCGACACCAAAAGCTCAGACAGAGATACCAACGGAGTGGACGCTCGACAAGATGGTCAACCGTCTGGACCACTATCGCAGAGACATCCGGGATGATCACTCTCTCTTGACAGGGTTCATATTGGAATCTTGCAAGGCTACGGAGCGACGTGTACACCAAGGGCCAGACCTTTTTGCGGGCGTCCAGATGCCGGCCGTGCCCGAGGAAAAGGGCACGACGATGCGCATCAAGTTCAAGGTGAGTCGGAGCACTGGGTGGCTGCTGCAGGAGCGAATCTCTGACATTAATGTTGGCTCAGCAACACCTGAAAGCGAGGCGCGACCAGCGAGAGGTCCATTATAAGCCCATCGCCACCAAGACCGACAAAGATCGAGTGCCGCCCTACCGATTTCATCATGTCGAGATACGGAAAAACGTTCTGACTCCCAACACAATGCTGACCTTCGTGCCGCACCTGAGAGATTTGGAAAGTTCCGAGGAAACAAAGTACAACATGTGGCTCCAGGAATTGGAGGACATTGACCTGAAGTCAGGCTTCAAGCCTTTGAATCGAGAAGACAAACAGCAGCTTACTGTTCAGAGCGAAAGAGCAGCCATAGTGTCCTTGTATCTTGACCATTGGCTGGAGGAGATGGCTGTGCCAGGGTGTAACAAGTCGGCCCTGATTAGTTACATGGCCGCAAGGGAACCAGACAATGCCATCACACCGCGACAGAAGACGGATATTCTCAATTCTCATCGTCACGTCGAAAACGCCGCGCCGGGCGCCAATAAGATTGCGAAAATGTTCACCGACGCCTTCCAGCTTGTCTTTGGCGATAGGCAGCCAGCCATCAAGCACGTAGATCTTCGAAGAGTTCTGATGCTCGACGAGTCGGTGGACAACATCATGGACTCGAAGCCCATCGTCAAGGACGCCACGACCCCCCAGCACGAGGACGAGGACGAGCTCGCCGAATTCAACCTAGCCACGTATTGCATTTTGGGATGTATGATATGCTTCAGCCATTCTTGCGATCACGGAGAGTACGACAACAAGAACATGAAACGCACCTTTTCTATTTCCTCATGTTCCCACCTCTCAGAGGCTCTCAAAATCCGGCGACAGAGGCGCGCGAACAGCGCATCCCGCGATCTACAGCCGTGTCGACGGCATTGCTACAGACGCGACGAAGACCGTGTGCCGATACACGTTCATCCCCGGCCATGGTCAGACGATGAGAAGATCGTCTTGCGGTCAATCTACACAACGGCCACATACAGCACGTATCAAGGCGATCCCATTTGTCTTGCGTCCGAGTTCCTGAATCGTAGCTGCGAGGAGGTGCATGCGGAGTTCCAAGCCATGGGGGTAGCCTTACCACAGCCCGAACCGCTCGAAGCGTCGCGGGTGAAGAATTTGTCTTGGTATGACCGCCGTCGCAAGATCCTCTTGGGAGATTGGCAAGATCACACCCTCACCCACGCGCACTCGCGCAGAGAGAATCTGGAGCCTTGCTCCCACGAAGGGCCGTGTGCACCGCGAATATGTCCATGCGTGGATGCGGACGTGTTATGCGACAAGTTCTGTGGCTGCACTGTCGACAGCTGCGCCTACAAGTTCACCGGATGCGCGTGCCATTCGCAGGGTAAGACGTGCCAACAGAACAAAAAGGACAAGCCATGCATCTGCGTTCAACTTAATCGCGAATGCGATCCGCAGCTTTGCGACTCTTGCGGCGCCCTGGAGCGAGCCGATCCTTTGAACGCAAACGATGCGGAATTGCACGCCACTGGCTGCCAGAATTGCGACCTGCAGAGAGGGGTGGGTAAATCCCTCGTCTTGGGCCAAAGCCAACTAGAGGGCGTGGGGTACGGCCTTTTCACAGCCGAGGACATTGCCCAGGACGAATTCATCATCGAATATGTCGGCGAGCTTATCACACACGACGAGGGAGTTCGACGAGAGGCCCGCCGAGGGGACGTGTTTGATGAAGAGTCCAACGTTTCGTATGTTTTCACATTGTTAGAGAACGAGGGCATCTGGGTCGACGCAGCCATATACGGAAACCTCAGCCGCTATATTAATCACGCGTCAGAGCACGATACGCGAGGGTGTAATGTGACGCCAAGGATTCTTTACGTCAATGGCGAGTATCGGATCAAATTCACGGCCTTGAGAGATATCGGGGCTGGGGAGGAGCTCTTCTTCAATTACGGCGAGAACTTCCCCAACCTCACCAAGAAACTGCTGGACGACAAGGCCGCGAGAAAACCACAGATCAAGTCCAAGGGCACTCGGACAAGGGGTCAGAGAGAGGGGGCTCCCGTGGCCCGGAAGGCGAGCGGCAAGACGGAACAGAAACGACGGCCCGGTCGTCCCAGGGTCAAGAGAGATCTGCCGCCAGGTTTCGCCCTGGCGGAGCCGGACGCAGTGCGCGCGCCGATTCCACGCAAGCGAAAGCGAACGGCAGACAATGATGATGATGACGATGACGACGACAACACCGACCGCGACTACGGCCCCAAGCGGCTGTTGACGTCGCTGGCCGGATCCGCCCGAGACAGAGACTCGGAAGAGCCAGGGTCCGATAACCGGCTGCGCAGGCGGGTGCGCATGTCTCTGCCCGCGACGCCGACCAAACGCATGGAACTACCCAAAAAGACGCGAGGGAAGCGCGGCGGCGCGCGGCCCGGAAGCGGCAGACCTAGGAAGCACCCTCGACCGGTTCCCAAGCCGTCCGCCTCTGAGTCCAAGGGCGGAGAACCATCGGCGTTGCCACGGTGGCCCCTGTCTGCCGCGTCATCCAGCGAGACGGTGCCCAAAGCCACGAGCTCGAGCACGCCCAACACCATCGGCACGCCGGAGCCCAAGCGGGTGACACGCCGCTCGGAGAAGACCGAGGCGGTTGAAATCGGAGATAGTGAAGATGATGATGCCACCTCGCGTTTATCTCAAGGCAGCGCGGCCAGAGAGCCCACCAGGGCCGCTGCGCGCCGAAGCGACGAGGACGAGGACGAGGACGTTTTGGTGCGGCAACGGCTCGTCAGGTCGGCGAGAGTTCGACGACGACCGTTGAAGCTACGAGACGAGGAAGGATTCTGGACATGAGTGCCGAGGCAGGATGCCATGGCTTTATAAATTAGATTTCCAACTTGGGTTCCCGGGAGGTGCCTGCTTGGAAAAACGCAATCCATTGGCATGTACGCGTGGATTTGATGTAGAGATGTATAATAATCCGAGTGGTATAATCAACCCCTTACGAGGCTGGACATTTGCTGCCTTTTGGTACATTACATACTTGCATCAGCACGGGCGGTGGGGAGTTGTCGCGGCGTCGCTGAGACGGTTTTCTCAAACGCATTCTTTGACGGTTATTGCTGCACGAGCTGTCACGGGGCGAAATCGGATCTGGAAGCGGAAGAGACCATGACGCACGTTTGCACCGTGTCCTAATATTGTGTAATACCTGTCCTTGGGGGAATGCTCCTTCATTTCCATATATATACAAATACATTTGTGTATATATGTGTGTGTCTGTGCGTGCATTTACATACAATACTGGCGCCGATATTAGCCGTATGTACGCTTTGTTTAGGCGCATCGCGCTCGCAGCCACAAGAAGCCAGATCTCTCTCCCCTCTTCCACTATTCCTTGTTTCCATGCCAAGGCAGCGCCTAGCCGGTGTCTTCTTTGGCTGCCCGCCTCAGAAAGCTGAAGTAGAAGAAGTTTGGACCAAGTGAAAAACATATGTGACCTACCTTTTCACCGATGCTTTCCTGCTCTGTGCTCTCCACCCACGATTGAGAACCGTTAAAGTTGTGAATTGACACCGCGGCGTTCTCACTTGTGTCTGCACTCTATTCACGTCCCCGACTTGCTAATCTCATCCGCCTTTTGACAACCATCATGTTCCCGACTGGCGCCAGCCTGTGTCACCCCTTGAAAAATCAACATATCCTGTTCACGGCTTCAACTTGAACAATCGGAAGTTGAAGTGCTATCCGTGTCCGTATTCGCCATGCCCTCGCTCTGCTTCAGACTCCTCATCATCTGAGGGAAACACATCCTGTCCGTGGCGGCTTCGACTTGGATCCACGACACTACCGTGATCTCGTGCTCCCGAGGCGAAAAGAAACTGCACAGTCTCTCCTGGGCACCAGCGCCAGCCAGCGTCTGGCTTCTTCCAAGACCATCCCGCCAAAATCCTCATCGATCGCAGCACACTCTTCATCGGCACCGGCTTGGATCAAGACCTCCATGACTTCCACGGAACCAGCGACTTCTGCTGCTCCGAGCGCCATCATGGACTTGTTTTTTCTGCATGTGCTGCATCGAGCACGGCACCAGCTTTTGGAAGCACCTAACTGCTTGAACGTGGCTGCAGCCCCGAACAGCTGTTCTGCCATGTTCTCCTATACGTCACCACAAGCACCGGCGTATGACGAGAGTTGGCAAAACATGAACATGACCCCTCCCTGCTGTTGCTGCTGCTGCTGCTGCTGCTTCTTGGAGAGCAGATTTGTCACTTTTTCTAAGCGCCGCATCAACCTCAGCACCGGCTTTCAGAAAGCATCTGGGCCGTCCGAAGATGACCTTTTTTGGGCGGCGGCCTCTGGAGCTTTTCTGCCGCTGTCCTTTGCTGGTGCTGCGTTCACATTAGCACCGGCGTCGATCAGCATGCTCACACGGTTTGATCGTGGCCTCTCCCCGCTGCGGCGTGAAGACTCCCGCCGTCGCCTTCTCTGCTGAAAGCCGCGCGGAAATGAATGCCGGACCCCCGGAGCAACCGAAAGTCCCCCAAAGTTGACCGTTGCGAGCTGCTGCTAGAAGAGCACTTCCGCTCTTGTGGCTACAAGCAAGAAAGGCCCGCGTGATCTGAGTTGAGGAGAGAGTTCTCACAACCTGAAGAAGCCCCCCCCCCTGCTGCTGCTGCGCCTTCCAGAGCTGGAAAAACCCTGTACGGGTCGCTGTTAACTCCTGCCTGAAGAAGGGCACGCACACAACCTGATTATGACCACGCTCTGCAGCAGGCTTGTAGAGCAGACAGAGCCTTTACGCGGAAAGTCATCCTGAGCTCCATTTCTCGAGAAGAAGCCGTACGATACCAAGATGGCCAAACTGTGCCGCTGCTTTGAAGAGCTAATTGAAGACGTCTCCGATCTTCAATCCGAGCCCCTGCCTCGAGGAGTATTCGCACTACCCGGTCATGACCACCACTTGCTGCGGCTCGGAGCGCTTTTCGGTCACTATCGTCTCTGGACTTGGAAGTATCATTATCGGCCTTTGCCTCCAGAACGGTCTGCGCAATCTGGAGATGTCACGCCTCGCGCCGCCTCACAAAGAGCATTACGAAGTAGTAGAAGGCGATGATCAATAATTACAACATCAGTCGCATTTAGAAGCAGCCGAAGTGCTTCAACCTGACCAGCGCCCGCCGCCGCTCCAAAAAGCCGTTCTGCTAGACGGCAAGGCGCTTTCGTGCCATCATCTCCCGCTCTGAGGAGCTTCCACATGACTTCTACGTGGCCGTCCCTTTGCCGCCAGGGCAAGGGCTCTTCCCGACCTGAAGATGGACATGGTCTCTGCCGCAGCCCTGAGAAGAAGGCTTACTAGCTCTTCGTGGCCCATATTCGGCTGCATTTTCAAGCGCTGCTCTTCCCCCCATCCCTCAATTCATATCTCGGCCTGCAGAAGCATCTTTGCTATATCAAGTCGACTGTGCCTGGCTGCTGTTCGAAGTCCTCTTCCAAAATACCACGGACCTTTCTTCTGGCGAACACTTGGATCTCTCGCATTTCGGACCATCATTGGAATCGCGTGGTCTTCATCGCAACAGAAGACTGTAATAGGTCCGTGTATTGGAAGTACCTGAAATTATGTTCAAGCAATTCGTCGCGGTATCATCCTTTTATTTGTATTGCTTCAACTTCGGCAGGCAGTCCAGTCGCCCCCAATCCCACTCATCATGATACTTTTGAGAATTACGTATGTGCTTGTCGTTTCGTTGCCTTCAACAGCAGAGAACAGCGGAGTCTTGGCGTCATCATCCTATGCGCTCACGTTCGCGTTGGTCTCCTCAATAAAGGATTCGGATAGCTGCGCGTGTCCGCGCTCGGCGGCCAAATGCAAAGCAGTGCGGCCCTTGTCATCCCGCAGAGAAAACGTCGACTTTTGCAGAGATCAGGATTTCGACAATTGCAAGATTTCCAGACGCAGCCGCCGCGTGCAAAACCATGTTCTGACGAGCATCGACGTGATTCCGCTCCTTCGCATTCAAATGTTCCACTCAGAAACGTGTCATTCCCCAATTTCCTTGCTGTCCTGCTCTGAACAAGGCTGTCTGTCCAGACTTTTCAGATGAGTTCACGACACAATTATTTTTGAGAAGGACCTCGACCACATCCCACTGATTTCCATTCACAGCCCAATGTAAAGACATTCTTCCAAGTTGATCCTGCATATTCACGGAGATTCTCTTGGCCAGTGCTGCCCACGATCTCGGCGAAGCCTCGCTCGGCGGCATGATGCATTGCGTTTTGACCATGCTTATCTTTCGCCTGGGCGGCAAGCGTCCCCGCTGCTTGGTCCAGCAGCAACTGGGTTTTCAGGACGTCGCCCGATGTAGCTCGGTTGCGTTGCCGCGTCCACGGCTGCCCGCCTGTGAGGCCGACTTCCTGGTGGTTTCCAGTCCAAATCAATGCATGATCGTGATGATCTGATAGTCCTAAGGCTCAGTCGGATATAAGAAGGGTTCGGGTCTGTAAGAACGAAGCAACTCATGTCAAATGACAAGCTCGCTGTGCAACTTGTCAGGTTCCAACTCTCTGCCGGGGAAAGGGGTCGGCAATGGCTCTCGCTCCCGTACATGGCCCAAGAGAGCCGAGTTGCCTGCGCGTCGGATGGACGAAGATGAATGAGGGAGGATCAAATGTATGGGGGCGTGAAGTGACCGCGGAGTCGGATGGTGCCAGAGACTGCAGTAGTCAAGAAATAGTGAGGCTGCAAACGCGGCATTCCAAGAATTTGATTGGCCCTGCCCATCACAGATTGCAGATGATCCGATGCAGCGTGATGCTTCCAGCCCGCCTGCCACCTGTACTTCAGCTGTACGTACTTGGGGCATCGTTCTCTGACCACGACGGCCCTCGATCCATGTCGGCTGGCAAACTGACGCTTGCTGAACGCACCAGAATCTTGTTCAAACATGCACATGATCATGGCACCAACGGCTGCATCCAATTTCTCACTATATAACAGCAAAGCGTTTTCGGCAACAGATTCGAACAGCATACAGAGGGCGGATCCTCTAGTTGGCTGGCTAGCTGGCTCTGATCACCGAGGCACTTGGCAGATCGTTGTGGATTGCTCGCCCACTATTGTTGCCTGTATCTGGGGCATTCAGCATCTCAATGTTCCTCCGCCACACGAGAAAGTAATTCGTAGAAGCTTGCGTTCTTTGAAATGGATGCTGATAACGGTCTTTGCCCCCGAGTTCATCATGGTTCATGCCTTTTTCGAGTTCATTTTGGCCATTGAAGTGACAAACCTGATTTGGCAACTGTCTCCGGGAAGAGTAAAAGTTGGCAAGTACCCCTGGCTCGTTCAGTCGCTGATGCGGTTGTTTGTGCGTCGATTCCAGCGAGACGATGCTGGTCCGAGCGATCTCGACACTGAAGAACGGTCTGACATCTCGGCAAACGACAAGGACATTGGCCAGTTGGACCATTTCTTACTCTTATATGGCTAATATGGGCGGCCCCTATTTCCAGCAAGGTAGAGTCGCGGGTTCCCCTTGGAGTGCGCTGCAGTACGCCAGGGACCCGAGTGTCTTCAACCTGCCGCCTATAACAGAGCACGAAATTTTGGACAAGAACAAACATGATTACATGGCAGAATTTCTTGCCAACATCCAGATATCCCAGCTGGGACTGTCACTGGCAGTCCGAGGCGCGCGCGGCCAACACTTTTTCGCAGTTGGAAACGCTGACCTTGGCACTGTCTGTCTGTGGCGTGTGCACTTATGTTGCTTATTGGTACAAGCCCCAAAATATCAATGTCCCGTTTACTGTCCGCCTTCGTGATCGGACAGAGACTCGACTCGTGCGCGATGTCCTCGGAGGATATTCCGACAAGACATATGACAACTTCTGGAACATAATCACCAATTACGGGTGGCACTCGAAGAAAGGTCGTTCTCGTGTGGAGAATGACAATATGCCGCCTTCGTCATCGTCGATTGCCCATCCCGCGATCCCTGTTCTGGCCATCTTGCCAACGGACTTTGGTTGTATACACCTCATCGCCTGAAATTTTGACTTTCCCGCTGAGATTGAGCAGCTGGCTTGGAGGATCGCGGTGAGCACGTCAGCTGCGACTCCGCTGGTAGAGCTGCTTGCCATTCCTCTGGCATGAATCATCGTGCAGTCTGGCGACCCCTGCGCTTTCGTGTACGATTGCCGTCACGTACGGCAGGAGCTATCTTGGGTTGCTGCCTTGATGACGAATAGCATCCCGGAAGATGACGATCCAGCAGGTACTTTAAGGAGGACTTCGAGTGTGTGTCATTGAGGCCTCGCAGAAAGCCATCGGCGCAGACCCGGACAGCGACGATGCCAGCATACACTTCCGAGACATGTTTGAAGCCGGTGGAGGCGACCGCTCCCGACGCCGCATCGTCAACTCCATTCTGAATCATCGGCTGACTGAGGAAAGGGATTTGTCGGATCTGTCAGGATTCCAGCGCCACTTCACCTGCTTGAAGTGGATTCTTCGAGCCTTGGGGGGGAGGAGTGAAGACATCGCGACACGTCGCAGTTGGAGTTGGAAATGCCGATTACAGGACCATTGAGCCTGTGGTCAAATGGCAGAAGGGCATGCGGTGAAATGGTCAAAACAATTCGTAGCGAGAGCCCCGATATGTAGCAGGCCACGGGCGCCACAGATAATAAATGTAAACGACGACGGTAAAACACCGCGGCGGTTCGTGGCGTTTCTTCTCCATCCCCACTGGGCCGACCCGCCGTGCCTGGCGCCTGGCCAGGTTTCCCAGTTCCCACACGCCATGTGGGGTAGGAGATTGCCGCCGTAGGCCACAGCCGGCGATGACGTTGAGCGGACGGACGGACGGGCTGGAAGCAGGACGTCACCCGTGCCAGCTCAGCTCAGCTCAGCCCAGCCCAGCCCAGCCTTCTCGTAGTCAGCTTTATTGATGGCCTGGCCGGAGCAAGGAAAAAAAACAGGCCACCTCGCAGCTTGTGCATCCGTCCGCTCCAAAATAACCTCACCTGCTCTCCCCAATCGTTGCACGTCGACTCTCATTCCCCCCTTGCGCAGCCCTTTGACTCAATCTATTGCTCGAAGCTCTACGATCCATCACCGAGAGACAATCCGCCCACCATGACGCTCTACTACACCCTCGTGAGTCTGCCGTGCCTCCTCGCCTCCTGCACGGGCGAGCAACGAAGATTAACCCGACCGCGGCGGCGGCGACAATAGGTCTTTTTCCTCCTCGTCCTGGAGATGGCGCTGTTCATGCTGCTCCTCATTCCTCTCCCTTTCACAGCCAAGCGAAAGGTGTTTACGTACGTCGTGTCTCGCACCTCCCCGCGTGAACCCCCCCGCCGCTCCGTCGCTGACCACCGATGCAGGTTCATCTCGGAGAACCCAATCATCTCCAAGGTGATGCACTGGCTCCGAATCACATTCATCTTCATCCTCATCCTCTTCATTGACAGCGTCAATCGAGTGTATCGCGTCCAGCTGGAGGTTATGGCCGCCAGCGAGCAGACGTCCAAGGGACCGTAAGTGCGCCTAGACGCTCTCAAAAGTTTGTCACCTGGCTAAGGAAAGGGGCCTCCCCGCAGCGCGGTCCTTGGTCACGAGCGCCTCGAGGTCCAGGCCCGCAAGTTCTACTCACAGCGCAACATGTACCTCTGCGGCTTCACGCTGTTCCTGTCGCTGATCCTCAACCGCATGTACCACATGATCCTGGACAACATGCACCTCGAGGACAAGGTCAAGGCCTTTGAGAGCAACAAGAACTACAAGGAGGGCAAGTCGAGCGAGGTGGCGGAGCTGCAGAAAAAGCTCGCGCAGAAGGAGACAGATCTCGAGACGCTGAAGAAGCAGAGCGAGGGCCTGCACAAGAGCTACAACGAGCTCGGCGACAAGATTGCTGCGAGCGAGGAGGGCACCAGCGAAGCCAAGAAGGCCAAGTAAAGGATCCCAGTGGACCGAACCAGCCTCCCAAGTCTCGCCGAGCCAGCGGCGAGGACATAAGAGCGGTGAGCTCGCCGCGGTCACTGGATACCGAAACCGCGCGAGGGACGGGTAGATTGGCGGAGGGAGATGGGCGGGGGACGGAGATGTGCGAGCTTCGAGCGGATATGCATTGCATCGGAACTGAGATGCGGCGAGGAGAATAAAAGTCTGTAATACTGTGCTCTTGTTGGGGTGGATGCCACGCGACGCCGACAACAGAGGCTCCAACGTGCTCTACTCATTGCTCCCACAAAAAATAAATGTAGCTCTTTTGGCAGGCAATATCGTTTGGGCAGTTATGAGCACGACAATTCCGTCTCCTTGCTACCACATGCGCATTGTACAGCTACCGCGCCCTCGTCCTTTTCGACCGCCGCAAGCCGCCGTCATCCAGCTGCTGCTTCACCTCGCCGCCCACGTCCGCCGCACCGCTCGCTGCCTTGCCCTCCGCATCTGCCTTTTCCAAGCTGGTCTTTCCCTGCTGGCCCTGTGGGCTTCCCAGCTCCTCGCGTGCCCTGCGCTTCTTCTTCTTCTTGGTCGCCTTGTCGTCCCCGCCCTTCGCCGCCGCCTTGGCCTTCTCACCACCCTCCTCCTCCCCCGCGGCCTCAGCGCCGGCGGCCCCCAGCCCTTCTTCTCTCATCGCGACGTACGCGGCCTTTTCCACATCGACCATGGCCACGCCGCGCAGCGAGTCGCCCAGCGCCCGAGCTCGCGCACACAGCGCGTCGTACTCCTTGGGCGTGTACCGGATCGCGTCGCGCCGCCCGCCGCAGCACAGCCACCAGTACGCCTCGTCGGAGAAGAAGATGGCGCCCCGGGGATCCAGCACGCTCAGCAGGAGGGACGCCGTCGCGGGGCCCACGCCGCGCAGCTGCGTCAGCACCCCCAGCGTGTCTTTGTTGCTGCTGCTGCTGCTGCTGCTGCGTGCCGAGTCCGACGACGCGCCGCCCGAGGACTTGCAGGTGCTGGCGGCGGCGGCGGCGGACGTGGTGGACCAGACCGTCTCGGGCGCGTTCGAGGACACGAGCTTCATCAGCGAAGGGCGGAACTTGCCGTGGCGGCTGCACCACGCACACGGAAACCCACGCATGTCAGTCAGATTGTTGCTGTGCTGTGTTGATTTGGGGGAGGGGAGGGGAGGGGAGCGGTACAGCTTCCATTCTACGAGCCGCTGCAGCTGGCTGGGCTCGAGGCGCCCCTGGGCGGCGTAGAGCTGCGGCGCCTCGTCGTACCGGAAGGCATCGAGGGCGGCGAGGCCGTCTTCTGCAAGAACGACAAGATTAACATGAAAAATGGGAGATAGAAATGGAGAGGAGAGATGCAAGACAATAAGACGTGGGCGGTATTTGCCTCCGGCGGTCCTGCCGGAGGCTGTCCTCGCTGCGCTCGACCTCCTTTGCGCTTCGGTGACATTTGCCTCCGGCGGCCCTGCCGGGGGCTGGCCTCGCAAGCTTGGAGGGCGAGTTGCCTGGGTGGATGGGAGAGAGCGCGAACGTGGGCGAGGGACGGTGCGGGACGCGGTGCGGCGAGCACAACGCGGCGGAGGACTACTCGAGCTTGCGAGGACAGCCCCCGGCAGGGCCGCCGGAGGCAGACGTCATCAAAGCGTGAAGGAATTCGAGCTTGCGAGGACAGCCTCCGGCAGGACAGCCTCCGGCAGGACCGCCGGAGGCAGATGTCACCAAAGCGTGCAGGGATTCGAGCTTGCGACAGCCTCCGGCAGGACCGCCGGAGGCATCGCCACCACAGCGGCAGAACGGCCCTGTTGACGCAACGTGCCTGTTGCATCTCACGACAAAAGCGCATGTGGATGTGGGGGCGGGGAATGGGGAAGAGGGTCAGTTGGGGGGTGGATGGGCCAAACGCGGCGGGAGTCGAGGGAGGTGACAGGAAAACATCATCGGTGGAGTGGCGTGGGTTCAGGGTAACGTGCAGTGAGGGAAAGAAAAAGACGAAAGAAGCGGGGATCGGTCACAGATGGTTGGTGTCAGCGAAGAAAGGGCCTCAGATTAAAGGATGGATGGAGGGCGGATAAAAGGTTGGGTGGTTGGTCCGCCGTGCTGCCGGATGGCTTCACCTCCCCCAAGGGCAGGGTATATAAGGGGGCGTGCAGCCGCCCACGCTCGCGTCGACACAAAAAGGTAGCAATTCTGGGCTTTCCCAGTATACTTCACCCCAGACAATCGATAGGCAGACTGCAGTCCGCAAGACCGAGCCGACCAAGTCAGAGCTAAACTCCGGGCACAGGTGACATAATCACTTTGCTTTCGGGGCCGGTCACGGGGCCCAGCTTCGGCAGACGCTTATCCGGTGGGGCCATCTCGTCGGCATATCTCCAGCAAACACGCGCCACCTACTTTATTCTCCGGAGAACAAAGACGCTAGCCTGACCACGTATACGTGCGCGCCGGCATGCCTGCTGGTTGACCCTCACCGACTGGGCTGGCTGACGGTACAATTCTGTGCATTTGCAAGCATTCGCGCGTGCGTGTTGTTTCGGGGCTCAGTGTGAAAGTGCGACGACGCGGCCAGGCAGCATTTTCTACCTCCCACGCTGGCGT
Organism: Aschersonia sp. MBC 508; assembly: GCA_030780645.1. Taxonomy (NCBI): domain Eukaryota; kingdom Fungi; phylum Ascomycota; class Sordariomycetes; order Hypocreales; family Clavicipitaceae; genus Aschersonia; species Aschersonia sp. MBC 508. The sequence continues at coordinate 5,569 of JAPFUF010000257.1, read as the reverse complement.
ACGGTGCCCACTGCTGCCACCTGAGCTACTGCTGCAGCTCTGCAGCCTTGCACGGCCTTTTATCGCCGTCACACCACATCTCTCAGCACGTTGCACCTTCCTCTTGGTCTTTCTTCCTTCCTTGTTCTTTGCACACTTCTTTTGTTTTTCTGCGCCGCTCGAATTGCAACGCAATCGACATTCGCGACCGCACCTCCTGCACTACCAGAACTGCCCAGCACCAGCCCCCGGTTGCGTGCACGTTCTGCGACCGGTCTATTTAAACTCGTCGCAGATCCACTTTCACGTACAAACGCGACCAGCCAACGCCAGGGCACCTCGAGCGCGTCACGAACATGACACCAGCCTTTTGAGTTCGACGAGTTCGCTAGTGCATTGTGCAGCCGACCAACACATTTGCCCGCATCGTTTCTCAGTCCTTGCATCTTCAACTTGTTTGCATATTCATCTCCTCTTTTCCCTTCGCGCACTGCCCGCTTGGGAGAGCTAGCTATGGCGTCGCCTTTACCCTTCACGTCCGCGGGAGGCGGCCCATGGAACGGACAACACGCTCAACATCAGCAGCATTCCCCAAATTTTCAGCAGCAGCTGGCATCACATCTACAACAACACCACCGACGAACAGTTGTACAAACAGACCCGCAGGATAATGGTCTTCAGCCCAAAGAGATGATCCGTACGTCAACATCTCATTGTCGCGCGTCTCTTGCTCACATGGGAACATCTAAACTGACAGAACTGGCTGCAGTCAAGGTCCATTACGCGTTTGACGCAGAGGGCAAGGTCAACTACTTGGCCAGACATCCTCAAATACAGCCAGTTCGGACACTGTCTGTCGACGACTCGAGCACCATTGGCATCGTCGACTTACGATCATGCGTCTTCGCATTTACGGAATGCAGTCCAGAGCTTGCTGATCAAGAAAACGACTTCACCATATACGCTGTGGACTACTCAGAGCCAGATACGCCCTGGGTTGGACAAGGCCTGCTGTCCAGGGCGTTCGAGTCGATGCGGGACCATATCCCAGGACAAACGCCCAAGATGGTGACGGGACGCGTCATCATGAATCGCTCGGGTGTTTTCGGAGAGGTGTGTGAGACGCTTGAAGTCCGTCTGCGATTGTCTGCCGTCCCTCGAATCAACAGATATGCTCGCCGCGAGAGCTTGGGCATCTACCAGCAGCAACACCAACAGAGCAGGCCAATGGAAGCCGCCATGACCCCTGCGGGCATGGCGGAATTTAACACGCTCCTGCAGTCAAACCCACCATTTGCACAGAGTCAACCGCAGATGGGCAACCAGTCACGCGTGGCCTCTCCAGCCTTGTCGCAGGCAGCCGCTGTTCATTATCCCACTGCGGCCGGCCGACGAGATTCCCCCGGCCCGACGGGGCCGCAACAACATGCACCAACCCACGAGGTGTCTCGAATAGCACCCGTTCCCGTACGCCCTGACGAGCATCGTGCAGACGGAGCAGCACCGATGTCGTCGCGACCTTCAAGTCGCGCCTCTAACCGGGCTCCCCGTAAGAAGGCGCCTACTGGACGTCCTCGTGGTCGGCCCCGGAAAAACCAAGCAGAGGGGCACACATCAGGATGTGAAGACGGAAACGGAACCGATCGCGAGGACGGCCCGGCGAAGAAGAGGGTCAAAACTACTGTTGTTGAGAAAGCCTCGACCAACCTCTTTTCTAATGGTCCCGAGTCGCTCCGCGTCGCTGCCAGCACATCTGGCTCGCTGCGCAACTTTCGACCCATCTCGGTCCAGTCGGACGGCGGTTCAGGTCACAACGCCAGCCACCTGCAGGAAGTTCCGCGAGCACCCACACCAATACCGGAAGGCCCTCGTCAATCTTTGCCGCATAGGAAGACTGCAATAGCCAAGCTGAGGCGAGAGTCCACCCTGGGCCAGCGTCCTCTTCTGCCCAACTTGTCGTCATTCGCGGAATCCACGCAGCCACTGTCTCCGAGCCAGGAGGATGGCCGTTCTCCCGAGTCTGCGGGACCGACCCCTGGATACTCCGTGTACAGCCCTGCCGAAATAGGCTCTTCACCGCCACTGCAGCGAACTACGCAGTTCCTGCAGTCGAGCCCACCTCCATCTAGTCCGGTCCTTCCCCCAATGCCAGCGCCTGAGCTCCCTCGTAATGCGAATTTTGCCGCTGATGAGCTCGATGATCTGTTTGGGGACGAGGCGACGCCCTTGACAGCCGAGCCGTTACCTACGTCAACGACCCTGGCCCGGAAGCCGACGCAAGCTCGCAACTCGAGTGGCATCCCGATCCAGGTTTTCCAGATGCAGGATGGGCCGGGCGGGCAGGATCTAGTGCACATCTGCAGCTACAACAGTCGTCAGTCTGACTCTGGCCCGGTCTATGGACAGGCCGGCCAGTCCCAGGCTCCAGCAGAAAAGGCCCCCGTCCGCAATGCGAAGAAGAAGGCAAAGAAGTCGGCGACCCCGCCAGGCATGGCTCCCACCCCTCCGCCCACGACCGACGCCGTTGAGAAGTCCATGAGCCCCGTGGAAGCACTCAGGCCAGGGATGGGCGGCACAATAGGAGAGGCAGTCGACATCGGCTCAGCCGCCGTGTCCGGCTCGAGAGCCGCACCATCGCCATCGCAAGCGGTGGAAACGCCCAAGATCCTGCCTCAAGAGAGTCCCATGGAGGCAGAGGCGCCTGCTGCGGCTCTCACGATGAAGGCGCCTCGACAGCTCTGCCGGTCCCAGTCCGCCGGGCCATTGGCCTTCCCAACTGTTCCCGCCAGCGAACCGGCAGGACCCTCCTCTCTCTCCCAGTTCACGGCCAGTGAGCCCGAGACTCATGCGCCGCCCACGGCGGTCGCTCTGAAACGATCTGCTTCGACCGGCCCCCTCACACTACCAGTTCCCGCCAGTGATCCCATTGTGTCAATTGCTACCGCATCAGACAAGATGACGCCACTGGATGCCGCAATGATGACGAGCAACGATGGCGCCCCCATCCCGTCGTCTCCGCCGTTGAGATCAAACAAGAACATTGTCAAGAAGCACGCCATCAAGCAACGTCTGGAAGAAGCGATCCTGAACGGGGAGATGCCTCCCTACTGCAGCAATTGCGGCGCGATAGAGACACCTACTTGGCGCAAAATCTGGACCCAGGATAACGATGGCGTTCCGGAGTACTGCGAGTACTCCATCGAGCCTGGCAAAGTCACTGCCATTGAGATTCTGCGTCGCGATGCAGATAACAAGCCCACCTCGCATCGATTGATCAAGAAGAGCTTGGGTCACGAAGACGACAGGGCAAAGTGGCAAGAGCTGCTTCTCTGCAACCCTTGTGGCATCTGGCTGACGAAGTGCAAAAGCCACCGCCCACAAGACCGCTGGGACAAGGATGCCTCCCGCTTGGGACAGGAACGCAGAAAGCGCGGCACGGGACGAAGCACGTCCCGACCCAAGAAGTCGCGAGCCAAGGGCGACAAGATGCTGAACCTTACATCAGATGCGTACCTCCCTACGGATGCCCTGGGCCCGATCGAGCCGTCCTCGCCTAAACAGCACGAGGCCGATGTTCCGAGATTTGGGTACGACGGTGGTGATGGTAACTCGGGGCCGCCTGGGGACCTCGAGAGGCACGAAAGTCACTTCAATCCTGGGTCCACGCATTCCAGAGCAAGCAACGGAAGCGGGACTGCGAAGAGCGCAGTAGAAATGGAATTCGACGAAGCCGTGGGAAGCACCATGCGGCTCTTATTTCCTTCTCCACGCAAAGAAGGCGTATTGAAGACGCTGGGCGAGCTAGACGTCAACATTGTGCAGACCCCGGACGACCAGCGGCCTAAGGGACTGAGGCACGGCAAGGAGAACCTGACGACAGTCGACATGGAAGGTGTTGCCGAGGACGGCGGCGACCTTGTCGCCATGGCTAGAAGAATGTTTCCGGCAGTCCGACCAGCGACGCCGCCTCCCAATGCCAGTCACGGAGCACCCAAAGAGCCGTTCAAGACTCCGACACGCCCTACGCCCAGCCACCGACCCGTCACCAGGAGTATATCCAGGTCAATTCGGTCAATTCGGTCAATCCGCTCCCTTGCATCCCCCCGTGAGCACAGACTGCCGCAGCAGACGCCGACAAAGACGCCTCGGGCCAGTTTTGGCTATGGCCTGGGACTAAGACGCAGTCCGCGTAACCACCAAGGATTGTTCGAGACACTGGAGGATCCTCTGAGTCGCACAATGAGCCAGCTGTTCCCCGACGACGCTCCTTTCAGTGATGACCAGCTCGGGTTTGGCAGTCTCCCAGCTCTCGACGGTAATATCAACCTGATGGACTTTGCCCATCTTATAAGCACCGACGGCATAGCCCCGAGCTCGCCCCCCAAGGACGGGTCCCTGTCGTTTGAATCCCACGGGTCGGCTGGCGTTTGGCCGTGGTTTGAGGATGCGGGCAACATGGACCTGGACTGAACAGGGCCGGGACGATGCGTCGACTGGGATATACCTCCCTTGCACCAACAACTACACACACAAACACAAACAGAGACACACAAACACCTTCACACACAAACACCTTCCTAAAACACGAACACACACAAGCGCACACACACACACAATCCTTGTCTCCCGGGTGCTTCTTTTTGTTTCTGGAGAGGATTGTCCCCCGTATCCGAGTAACAGGATGGCCCTTGCCTGCGCACACAGTCGCTGTCTTTTGACCTTGCTGACCTGGCACTGGAGACGCATTGTTTGTATGATTGGCCTGGGATGGGATGCCGAGACGCCTCAGGAGCGGGAACATGCCTGTTTGGCTTTTTTTGCTTCTACCACATTGCGCATGGCGTTGGGGACTGGAAAACTATAGCGCAGCCCGGGATCCTTCCTTTACCTCATGTCGGATGACTTCTGCTGGAAACTACACAGTGTAGAGTACATACACGTAGCGTTATATAAATTCTGTTGTATTTTGCAATTTGGGGAGCGCTAGCAAGCACGCAGCGGTCTGCTTTCTGCGGACATGCCGACGTGCAATGACAAAATAGTGTTTGTGGTTTTGACAAGTGCTCCCACGCCGTGGTTGCAGCTAGCACGGTCCCGAACTATGTATTATACTGCTGACCGAAGGCAGACAGAGGATTCTATGTGTTGTCCTAAAAGTATATACTGCGAATTATAATGTGACTCAGAGCTGCGAGTCTCTTTGGCCAGGAGAGCAGACGTGTACGGAAAGCAACTTTACCTGACAAGTCTCAGCGCCGACGCAGGTATGAAGAGCAGTTGGGCATCTCCCTTCATCGTGATACAAGTGACCACCCTTGTCCGTCTTGGATTGTGCGCAGCCGTCCGCGGCATTAAGATTAGTCAGTCACCACTAGGACGCAAGCATGCCAAGATGCCGGGCCGGGCTGGGAGGGGGGCCAAGGCAAGCCAAGATCGGCGAGCGAGAAGCAACTGACAGACTGACTAACAGCCTCACTCGCCCTCAACCTCACTCTCACCCTCACCCTCACCCTCACTCTCACTCTCACCCTCACCCTCACCCTCACCCTCACCCTCACCCTCACCCTCACTCTCACCCTCACCCTCACCC
>JAPFUF010000256.1:0-12060 GCA_030780645.1 Aschersonia sp. MBC 508 | reverse complement strand
CATTCTCACCCTCACCCTCACCCTCACCCTCACCCATAGCCTCACTCATTCTCACCCTCACCCTCACCCTCACCCTCACCCTCACCCTCTCACCCCCTCATTCCCTCACGTGCGCCCGCCTGCTCGCTCGCGGCCCGGCCGCTCCGCCGCATGAGATAGTCGCCGCCCCTCGCGGCGCCCACGAAGCCCTTGAGCCCGCGGAGCGGCCAGACGTCGCCGAGGCGGGCGCGGGCCCTCGTGCGCCAGGTGCGGTTGCGCGCGGCCTCCTCGGCGTCGACGTCGACGCGCACCTTGTCGTACACGCTGGGCAGGTACTGGGCGGCGTACCGGGCGCGCAGGGCGTCGTACGACGCGCGGTCGTAGTTTTGCCAGAACTCGTCCTCGGGGTAGTAGGCGTGCGCGTACAGCCACTTCTTGCCGCCGAGCTGCTGGACCTGGCGCTCGAGCGCGCGGTTCAGCGCCACCACGTCGCGGCGCGAGCTGCCGCGCGGCAGCGGGCCCCAGACGCCAAAGTTCATGAGGTCGTCTGCCGAAGAATGCCCCTTGCTGCTGCTGCTGCCACCACCACCATCACCAGTTTGTTGGGAGCATGATCCTGATCCTGATGGTGGTGGTGGTGATGGTGATGATGGGTCATCGTCTGCTGCTGCTGCAGCATCAGCATCAGTAGCAGCAACAGCAGCAAACGAGGCGTGCAGGCCGTGGTGCGAGTCGGGCCACCGTCGGCGTACGTGCAGCGGACACAGCCACAGAGGGTATATGCCAAACGCGTCGTCGAGCCAGCGCTGGAACTCGGCCGCGCGGTCGAGCGGCACGCCCACGTCCTGCACCATGTAGTAGTCGGCGAGGCCGGAGCGGTGCACGGCGCGGTACATGACGCGCGTGTGCATGAAGCGGTCCAGCAGGAAGCGCGTGACGCGGTTGAAGGGCATCCGGAAGTAGGCAAACGAGTACTCGCCGACCCAGAAGCCGCCGCGGTCGTAGCGGAAGAGGTAGTCGACGAGGGGGATGTAGTCGACGACGACGACGACAGAGGAGGAGGGTGCTTGTTTCTCTCCTTTTTGGTCTCGTTTGTCATTCTCATCCTGACCCTCTTTTCGCGGTGCTGTCGTGTTTTTCGCTCTGGATGACGACGACGACGACGATGATGTTGACGACGGCTGCGGCGGCTGCGGCGATGATGATGATGGTGATGATGATGTTGACAGCTCCTTGTTCCTCGTCTTCGTCTTCATCTTCGTCTTCTCCTGTTGCTGCTTCAGCTGCTGCTGCTTCAGCTGGCGAGCGACCTGCCGCGCGCGAACATAAAACCACGGGTCGCTCCTCGCCGTAAACGTGCGAGCCTTTTCGCCCGCCGGCAGCTCGTCCACCATGTACCCCGCACACACCAGCGTCGTGCGCACGTCAAAGACGATGCCGTCGACAAAGTCGTTCGCCTCGTCCGCGCACGCCCGCCGCATCGTCGCCACCGCGTCCTCGGCCGCCGACGACGACGACGACGTGCACAGCGAATAGGCCAGCCTGACGTACGCCTTGGCCGGGCGCAGCTGCACCTCGAGCAGCGTCACGACGCCGAGGGTGCCGAACGCCGAGGCCGCGCCCCAGAAGACGTCGGTCCGCTCCGTCTTGGACGCGCGCGCGAGCGTCCCGTCCGGGAGCACAATCTCGATGGACTCGACCGTCGTGTCGAAGGCGCCGTGCCGGAACGAGCTGCTCTCGCCCGACGTGCCCGAGAAGCCGCCCCCGACGGTGATGCCCGGGAACTCCATGACGACCGGCGGCACGAGCCCGTGCTCCCCGAGCGTCGCGTGCACGAGCTGGTCCATGGGCACGTTGGGCTCCACGAGGGCCGTCCGGCGCGCCGCGTCCACGCACAGCACGTGGTCGAGGCGGCTGGTGTCGATGGTGTTGTCGGCCCGGCGCTGCGACTTGCGCGTGCTGTTGGTCGCGCCGTGGTAGATGCGGAAGGGCGCCTGCCGCTGGTGGAAGCTCTTGACTTGGCTGGCGATGGCCTGGACGGCGGCATCGTGAGCTTCCATGGTCGTCGACGTCGTCGCCTGGGGAGGGGGGGGTTTGGCTGCTGGGAGCTGCTGGGAGCTTGCTTGGAGCTACGACCGAACCAGGGGTGGAGAAGTACTGTAGAGAGAGTGAGAGTGAGAAGAGAGAGAGGGCGAGGGAGGGCAAGGGGCCAGGGGGGGTTGGACATGGGTAAATGCGGCCTGGCGCCGATTGGCCCGCGCGACCGACTGCTTTTCATCGACCCTGACGTGCTCAAACGGAAGATTTCCTCTGTGTAACATTTATATACAGTCGGTGGACATTGGCAGTGCATCCATCATCGAGTACATTTACTCATATATGCATGCGAGTACACTTACTCATATATGCATGCGAGTATATTTACTCAGATATGCATGGCCCAATCTTTGAGACAAACACGTACGAGTTCCCTCTGCTGAGCTCTGAATTAAATCACGCGAAGCGCTTCCAAGTGCCATTGACCGCCAGAGATCGTGACCCGCTCTTGCCTCACAAGACTTTTCTTTGTATCCTTCATGACCTGACCAGCTCAGCCCCCTCGACACGGCAGTGCAGTGACGCACCTCACCTCCGGCCGCCTCGCGTGGGCTGCCGGGGCTGGCTGCCGTACGCCCTCCTGCCCTGCACCCTGTCCCTGCTCAGCGACTGCGACAGGTTTATGTCCACGCGCGGTGGCGCCGTGAAGCCAAAGCTCTTGGCGACCTTGGCCAGGTCCAGCTTGTGCACGTCGTACACGGACCGCAAGCTGTGCGAGGCGTACGCGTGAATGTACGATTTGAAGGCCTCCTTGGCGCTCTGCTGCAGGTAGTAGTTCTTCTGAATCAGCTTCTCCAGATTTGACTGCACGTTGATGATCTTCTTGCTGGGGAACTCGAATTCCACCACCGGCACGCGCGCAGCCTTGAGATGTGACAGGAAGCCGACTTCGTTGGGCTGGAGGAACAACAGACTCCGGCCCTTGGTATCGGCGCCGCGCGCCGTACGCCCAACCCGGTGGATGTAGTCGCGCGTGTTGTCCGGAGGATCAAACTGACAGATGAAGTCGACGGCAGGAATCTGCGAGTTGGGCTGGGGTCAGCCCGGGCGCAATGACATGGAAAAGGGAGCGAGAAAAAAAAAAAAAGAAAGGGCCCATGACTCACATCCAAACCACGTGCGGCCACGTCCGTGCAGATCAGGATGCCACTCTCCGCGTTGCTGAATTCGAAAAAGGTATTGGTGCGTTTTTGCTGCTTCTGCTTGCCGTGGAGGTCCAGCACGGGACAGTCGATGTAGTTGAGGAGCTCGCCGTAGTACTTGACAGAGGCGCAGCTGCTCAGGAAGACAATCACCTTCTTCTTCTTGGCCTTCATCCGTCGGAGGAACGAGAAGAGCAAGATGAAGCGCTTGTCCGCGTCGCAGAGCACATAGCCTTGTTCCAGTCCCTCGACGGTGCTGAACTGCTTCTCCTCGTCGACGTTGATGTAGAGAGGGCCTGGTCGCAGAGAGATGCGGGCCAAATCCTCTGCAGATGTGTGAGCAAAAAACCGTTTCGTGGCGCTGACCTGTCTTTTGGGGCTACTTCTCACGTACCGACTTTGGTGGTCTGCGTTGCCGAGAACAGCATCGTCTGGCGCGAGTCGTTGGCCAAGACCTTGACAATCTTGCGCATCTCGTCCTCGAACCCAACTTCCAATATCCGGTCCGCCTCGTCAATGATCAGCGACTTGAGATTCTTGAAGACAAAAGGAGTGTTGGTCAGATGATCGAGTAGACGGCCGGGCGTGGCGATGAGCAAGTTGACGCCCTTGGACAGCTTCTCTGCCTCGGCCTTCCTGTTGGCACCGCCAATCACGATGCCATATGTTTGTGAATGATGTTGCATGAGCTCGCGAGCGACGCCGAAAATCTGGAGGGCCAGCTCTCGGGTGGGCGACACAACAATCGCGCCGGTGCCGTTTCGCGGCTTGAACCGCAGAGCGCTGAGCATTTCGATCGCGGGGATGAGGAAGGCGAGCGTTTTTCCGGAGCCCGTCTTGGCAGCACCAAGGACGTCCTTGCCTGCCAACAACGGCGGAATGGCCTGCAGAAGTGTCAGTGTCTGTCTGTTCAAGAGCACCAGGTGAGGGATCGCGCAGGATTGGACGTGACGCATACAGCTCTCTGGATGGCAGTCATCTTCTTGAACCCCATCTCGCCGATGGCCCTCAGCGTCTTCTCTGAAAGTTTCAGCTGCTCAAACAGCTCTGTGTCGGCCGCGGGAGGAAGTATTGGGCCTTCGTCGGGGGGAAGATCGCCGACGGTGTCGTCGCCGTCGGCGTCCATTTCCTCGGCAGCCGATTCTCCCGCCGCCGCATCGTCACTTGCTTCATCTTTTGCGTCATCTGCATCCTGACTTTCGCTTTCGCTGTTCTCGGGTTCGGCCTGTGGAGGGTTCTTGGCCTTTTTCGATTTCTTCGCCGCCGCAGCAGCAGCGGCAGCGTCAACAACGGGCTCGACACCGCTGCGCTTTCTCTTTTTTGCAGCCCCGTCACTCATTGTAAACAAGCTCGTGGCCGATGGTTTTTTTTTTTCTCCTTTTTCTTTTCCCGGAAATTAGGTCGTGATCAGCCGACGTTCGCTTTGGCGTTGCAGATCTGCAACTCTAAGAAAACGCTGCGATGCGTGGGAATGCCGATAAGGACAAAATAATCAAGGGCCGATAAGGAAAAGTCGGGAGGGAAAAAAAGTTTAAAAAAAAAAAAGTCCAACCATACCCCATACTTGCGCAAAGCCTCTCAGATGGCCCGGCTCCACACTTTGAAGGCGGCGCTGCCGTTGACTCGCGGCTAGTCTACGGAGTAAGTATGCTGCACAATGTGAATGCTACGATAAACGCGGCTTGGCAAAGTGACATATTGCAGTTCATTCTTCCATCTTCTGGGCCTTCGTTTTCATGGATTCATACATTTTTTACGATTGGTCGAAAAAAGCGATGTCAACATGGCTCACACGTAACCCACTAGTGTGGGCGTGGCGACTTGCGATTTTTTCTTACTCTACAACTTGCTACTTGCCTTCAAGTACACGCTCGCCAGCTTCAACTGCTCCACAGCTTCTGCGACCATCTCGTCGACAATCTCCTTGGCCGGCTGAATCTTCTTGATGGCACCAGCCACCTGGCCCATGATGTGGGGGAATTCAATGTCGTCGACGTCGTTTTCAAAGTCGTGCTCCAGGGGGATGATGCCCTTGTCGCAGAGCTCCTGAGCCGCGTTGCCCTTGTCCTTCCAGCCCTGCAGATACGGGTTCAGTCTTGCCCGCAGCGGCCGGCCCGTCAGGACGATTGTGCGGTCCGTCTCGGAATAGTCGCACTCGACCACCGCCTGCTTGTGCTCCTCGGCACTGGCAGCCTCAGTGGACGCGACGAAGCGAGTGCCGACCCAGACGCCGACGGCGCCCTGCATGAGCGAGCTGGCCAGGCCCTTTCCGTTGTGGATGCCGCCGGCGGCCAGGACCAGCGCCGGCTGGCCCTTGAGCATGGCCGGCTTGTAGCGGCGCGCGACGTCGACAATGGCGGGGATGAGGACGGAGTTGGCGACGTCGCCTGTGTGGCCGCCGCCCTCGGTGCCCTGGCCGCAGATGATGTCGACGCCGCGCTCGAGGGCTTTGACGGCGTGCTTGGGGTGCCCAACCATGTTCATGACCAGGATGCCGTGGTCGTGGAACTTGTCGATGACGGCTTTGTCGGGGACGCCGACGGCCGAGACGAAGAGACAGGCGCCGCTCTCGATGATGAGGTCCACGAGCTCGTTGAGCTTGCCGTGCGTGTAGTCGTGGTTCGTCTTCCGAGCGCTGCCGCCGACTTGCGGCAGGGCCAAGTCCACGCCGAACGGTAGGTCCGGCTGCTTGAAGTTGCTCTTCATCTCGGCGATGATGTCTCGTAGCTGTTGCGGCGTGTATTGGAAACCACCAATGACGCCGAGGCCGCCGGCGTTGGACACGGCAGCCGCAAGCTCACCGCCCGACGTGTGCGCCATGCCGGCGAGCATGATGGGGTGCTGGATCTTGAGCAGCGTGGTGAGGGGCGTGGTGATGGGTCCAGTCGCCATGTTGGAATTCCGCAGAGCTGCGACGAGCTCTATGGGAGTGAGTTCTGTTTCTCTTCTTGCTGTTGGGCCAACGTAAAGGGCAGTGAGGCTACTCGCCTGACATGCTCTCTCTGCCGCCTGGTCTTGCTGTTCCACAGGTACGGGTCGGCGTCTCAAGGATACGGAGAGATGAAAGGGGGCTGCGAGGAGCAGAATGCGACATTGGGCGAATAAATGACCATCCTGGCAAAACGACCGCTCGAGTGGAGATTCACAAGCCAGAAACAGTAGATTGGAAAGATGACACTTGGGGAAGTAGATGAATGCCGTTGCCTTGACACCGTCGGCAGCGTCCCGGAGGCGCGGGGGAACCGCCAGGCCGTTGCCGTCAGTGGGGGGGCCAGCCGAGGCAGCTCGGTCATCCAGCAGTGTCCAGCGGGGTGGGGGCCGCAATTTATCAGGGATTATTGGTGGGCTACGCCAATTCATGGTAGCGTCGTGTAGACTCGGGCCCTCTGCTGCCCTTCGTGTACGTCAGTTTACGTGGAATTGGCCAAACACACGATGTGTCGATGAATCAGCAGCAATGGCACGAGATCTGCATCGTGGCCACCAAATCATTCCGCTTGCGCATATCATGACTCTCTAATCGCTGGACATGTGAGAAAGAGAAGAAGAAAGAAAAAGGCAACTGGAAAGGCCCGGAGGAAGAGAAATGAGAAACAACTAGAATGGGGATATAAATGCTGGGTATATGAGGATGAACTGATCTTCGCATGTCGGCTAAATTCACGTGCGCTACCCAAAGCGAGGAAGGCGCGCCGCATGGAACGTGTCTGCATCCACCGGAGCATTTTCTTCCTCGTCACGCGGCGCTGCTATCTCCTGCACTTCCGTGTCCGCAGCCGCCTTGATCTCGAGCACCTCGGGGTCCAGGGGGAGGCCGCGTTCCGAGGCAAGGCGTTGCGCCGCCAGTCTCTTTCTGGCCACCTCTCGGTCTTCCTGTTGCCGTAGGCTCTCTTCTTGGGCATGCAAGTCGTCCATGGAGGCCATCTCCGGCGTCATCCGCTCGAAGCCCGGTGATGCAACGGATGTGGGGGACCCCAGTGTCGATTTTGACACTGTTCTTGATCCAGATAGTCGGCCTTGCGATGCCGCCCGTCGCTTGCCTTTGCTCGTCCTCGTCTTGCCGCTGCTACGGTCGTCTTGTCTGACCATGTCGTAGGTGACTTCGTCATCTAACGGGATTGCGTCTTCCTCGCCTTCCCCATCGCTGGGAAATAAGTCTCCTCGCGATCGATAAGAATCCGATGTACCGCCTGAGCCCGTTGTGCCACTCCGTTGTCGCGGCATGCGCAGAACCTGCCCGTAGTCAGACTCGTCACCGTCATCGCCATCTTCAGCACGGCCGTCCGCCAGCAGCGGCGTCGATTCTCCCTCGACATGCTTGCCCGGATGATCTTGCAGGTCTGCCGCACTGGGTTGGTAACGCAGAGTGCCGCCCATTTTCCATGGCAACTTGCTCAAGAACCCGATCGGCTGCGTGCTGGGGATGATGGTCGGATCCTCGGCGCGGCTTGTTTTCCTCCTGGCGACGCCGCGCGTGCCGTAGCTCATGCCCCTCTTGCGGCGTGGCTGCTCTGTCGTCTCGCCCGTGTGCTTCTTTCGGCCGCTGCCCGTGCCGGCGAGCAGGCGATCCCAATCCTCACCGGTCCAGCTGCCCAGGAGACTGCTGCCACCCTGTTCCTCCTCATACCAGTCATCGTAGAAGTCAAAGCTGAATTCGGCGCGGTCGCGAGCCCGCTGGCGTTCGCGCCGTCGACGCAGCCGCTCCTCGGGATCTCCTAGGCAGACCGTCGTGCACTGCTCGATTGAGTCGGTTATCGACGCGAAGCACGGGTTGATGTAGTTTTGTTGAAAGGTGAAGATGCCGGCGGCTGCGTTCTCCGTAACGGTCTCCGCATCCTGGGCGATTTGGTTCCAGCGCTGGCGAAGGCGAGGGTCCTCAAGAAAGGCCATGGTGATAGATCGACAATGTCAGCCTACCGCACTAGCTGGTACCGCGAGGTAGGACTCGCGGCGCGGTCAGCATGGGATTCGAGCGAAAGAGCTTCCGGGGAGTCTGCAAGTTTTCTCCAACAGTCGCGGCACCAATGTCTGGCTAGGAGGGCGATACGACCGAAAAGCCTCGTCCTGGCCGTCGCAGCCAACAACCTTCCAGATTACGACGCGGCGTTTGCGCGTGGAGACGTGAAAAGCATTGCCGATTTCGACCCGTGGTGCGATACTCGTGAGGTTGAGACAAAGGTGCTGGAACAACAGTTCAAACGCCTCCTCCGTCAGGCAACCAGCACGTGCGGGCAATCGCGGGTTAGCCTGTTTGGGCAGCTCTTGGTGGGATAGTGATGGTGGAGCTTCTTTTGTTTTGACAAGATGGCAGAAGACGCGAGATGCTCATGGGAAAGGGGTTTCGTAGGTCTCTCTAGGTTTTCGTAGGATGCTGTGAGCTGACGAATCGATGAGGGAGGGTATTAGGTGTAAAGCTTATAATCGACTTGTCATTGAACCACCCACGTTATTGCCAGCTTTGTTGTGTTGCCTTTTTGGCGCGTGGTGGGGCTTCCGCAAACATCCTACTCTACAAAGTGCTTGCAACGCATAGTATAATTCAGTTCACGAGTCCAACATTGACGCTCATTTCCGGGGAATGCGCATATTTGCCCGAATCCTCGCCAGCAGCTGCTCCTTCGTGTCGCTGTCCTGGGGGAACAGATTGCGCTGCGTATGTCAGCATTGGAGGTGAGAAGATGGAAGGATTGCACAAAGGACAGAAGGATGAAATGAACAAGTAGAGGAGTGCACCAGCCAACAAGACGAGAAGCACAAAGTCGTGGCCGAGACCTACCGCTGCCAGCCATCTCCTCATCTCCGCGCGAGTCCACGTCTCCGGATCGCCTGTGGGATCTGGCTGCCTGGGAAACAGTTCTGTGCCCCAGATCGTCCAGGCTGCTGCTGCCACAACGACACCGCCAAAGGCTTCAAAAGGGTTAACGGCCGGGACTGACTCTGCGCTGTGTGCAAGGGCAACCGTCACGAACCGAGGACCATGTTCTCGCGGCACGTTAGCAGTTTTCTTCGCGTCTGTCGGGCCCGGAGCCAGCATTTCTTACTTTGGACTTCATTGCATTGTCCAGTGGTGTGGGCATTGTGGCGGGTCAATGATTCAATTGGGAAGGATGAGCAAGTTTCGTGATGAGAAGACCGCCGATATACCAAGTGCGCAATGCTCTATCGTCTGAATACCATTGCGATGAAGAGAAAACATTCCCAAGATCCGGTCTTCAGGCTGGTCACTTTCATTAGCCTTGGAGTCCGCAAAGACGCCCGAGGCGACAATGACGTGGCGCGGTTGTCTGTCCCGAGTTAGAGACCAGGATCATGGCAGCAATGTGGCTTGCGCTTGCGAGGCCCGGTTGTGCACCGCCACATGCACCAGGACTAGCTGGGCTCAAGCGCGTGGGCCCCCGCCCAAAATTACCTGTTGGCGCACAAAATCAATTCTACCGGGACGAAAAAACCTGTGTCGTCAAGTACTGAAGTGTGATCTTGTCCAAACAGACCGCAGACAGCAAACCGCCAAAATGCCTCGCGAGGTTGCCGACATCAAAAAGGTACTGTCTAACCTTGTCTTTGGAACATGGTCATCTCTCGAAAAGAGATGGAATTAATATTGACATCTTTGCCTCTGCAGTTCATCGAGATCTGCCGTCGCAAGGACGCTTCCTGTACGTTGCGAGCCCCTGCGCCGACTTGAAAACCGAAACCGCCAATATCACGACGAGGAGACAGAAAAATTGATGGTGTGGAAATGCTGACGGAGCGAGAATTGCAGCCGCGCGGATCAAGAAGAACAAGAAGTCGAACAATGTCAAGTTCAAGGTCCGCTGCCAGAAGCACCTGTACACCCTGGTGCTGAAGGACACCGACAAGGCCGAGAAGCTGAAGCAGAGCTTGCCACCTAGTACGCGCCCACCCCTACTCTCCGATCTTTCCCCTTCTCCGAGTCTTTCGATTGCGAATTCCTGTCCTGCTGCGCGCAGGGAGGAAAGAGAGAGAGCCGAGAGGGCCGGTTTATCAAGTGTTTGAAACAAGGCTAACTTCTTTGCCCACCTATTAGCTCTGTCCATCTCCGAGGTCGGCAAGAAGAACTAGAGCATTTGCTGTTTCTTTTTCGGGGAGCAACGGGACGAGAATCACGGGGAAAGAAGATAGAGGTCAAGAATCGGTCTGCGCGGCGAGGCATACTATCTCTTGCCCCCTTCTGGAGCAGCGGGAAACATCAATCTCGCGGCGTCAAAGATCTGAGGATCTGGTTTGCACGAATATGGGCGTCTGGGACAACCTGGTACTGCATTTCGACAGACAAAAGCGCTCGAAGCAAGACAATCGAGAACAAAGACAAACTTGAAACAACTGCTCCCATTTTTCTCATCAGTGATCTATCTTGTCTGACCAGCGACAAAGACTATTCTAGCCTGTTGATTCTTGAGCTTGGGCACCCAGGGCACCCAAGGCGGGCGGGCTGTGGCAACGTCTGCGATGCTGAATCCTGTGCGTCGTGGCTTTGGTTCCCTTTCACCCAGACGTGCAACGTAGACACTGGCTGCTTGTTGGCTCTTACGCGTGCCCACGACCCCAGCCCAACATGTCTTCCAGAAGATTGCATAAAAGGCAGACATTGGCTACGACTCATTGGCTCGAGCAGGCCTACGACTCCAGCCCAACATGCTGACCAGGAGATTGCGGGTCGGTGCTGCAAGTGCGGTCTTGCCGGCACGTGCATCGCCGGCCAACGCCAATGGAAGATGCGAGCCATGGAAAGCAGAGGTCCAGCTACCGTAGCTTTGGTCCATCACCTGAAGTCTGGGCTATGTTCAATCTCGCGAACGACCGAGCATCAGGTTGTGTGAGCGAACGGTGCACTGGCGGCAACGCTCAGCCCTCTTTTCGACTCCTCTCCTAACATACTCGCACCCTCTATTCTACTCGTTGCCGGCGGGCACTCTCACGCTGCTGAACCACGCAAAGCCAAAACGAGCCCAGATGTGTCCCTATCTGCCTTGATTGGATAATGTTTCGCGTCCCGCAACCTCGCGCTAATGTTGCGCTGAAGTCAACAGCAACGCTGGCCGTTTGCTCATCTCCATGCCTGCTGTCTGGACGTATCAAAGGGACTGCCCGCACTCATCGTCGCAAGTCAGCCTACTCATCGTCGCAAGTCAGCCTACTCATACAGCGGCAGAGGCTCACTGGCGCGGGTAGGTAGATGATAAGTAAGGCGAGCCGGCATCACACAACGTCCGTTTCCGGCCTTGCTCTGAAAACAATGCTTGAGAATTGATGGCTGTATGCGGAATCAATGTCCATCAAATTCTTCAAGTCCCGGAACCGGCCGCACATGTACCTTCTCATCCAGCAAATTCCTGTACATCTCTCTCAATCTTGGTCGAGTACCGCTCGGGTGTCAGCTAAGCAGAGTGCAGCACGGCTGAGGTCTTTCTTCTCTCTTGTTCTCAAAGGCGTTCTACTACTGTGATTCTGCGGACAATGATCTGGGGGAAACGTGTCGCGAATTCGCTACCACCCTTGTTGGAACAACAGGGGGACCAAAACGAAATCTACTTACAAGGAGTGACTAATGGATGGCACTGATTGATGATCATCGATGAAATAAGGAGTATGAAGAGGAACGATGCGGTCACGAGACGAAGGAAATCAGCTGATGGATATTGAGCTGCCTAATAAGGCGAGAGAAAAAAAAAGAAAAGGAAAAAAAGGAAGAAAAGGAAAAAAATGAAATAAGGGCAAAAGAAGGAAAGTAGCAAGATGAGAAGAGTAAGAAGAGTGAGAATAGTGGTCGAGAAGAGGAAGATGAGAAGAGTGAGAAGAGTGAGGATAGTGGTCGAAAAGA
>JAPFUF010000255.1:0-21846 GCA_030780645.1 Aschersonia sp. MBC 508 | reverse complement strand
GGGCGCGGATTTCAGGTCCCAATTCTGATCTGCGTGGGGTAGAGCCCTCGACGCCGTATCTGAGGGTCACGCCTTCCATGTTGAAGAAACAGTCGGGTCGAAGAGGCAAAGACGCTTGGATGGCTCTGAATGGCAAAGTCTACAACGTAACTCCCTACGCCAAGTTTCACCCCGGTGGCGTCCCCGAGCTTATGCGCGGGGCAGCCAGAGATGGCAGTAGGCTCTTCGGCGAGGTCCATCCTTGGGTCAACTACGAAACCATGCTTTCGGCTTGTCTGGTCGGCTTACTGGTAGAGGAGCCCGAGGGGGGGTCACAAGCAAGTAAGATGGACGAGATGGATTAGAGTTCTTCGGGGAGGATATACCCAACTCTCGGCCCGGGAGCAGGAGGTACGGCCAGATTACGATTCACGCTCTTAGATGAGATACCCTTGTATGAATAGACTATTCAGTATATGGAGTTGGTAGGCTGCTTCCGCGAGCGGCTGCTACCTGCGTCGACCGAATCTGAACTTGAGTTCGTCCTCGCTCTCTTCTCCGTCCAGCTCATGAATGGTTCGCGAGGCGGTCTTTGCTCGTTTGGCCCTTGTACTTGACGACGTGTCAGGTGGTGCCGGCCTCTTTCCCTGCGTGGCTCTGCTTTGCCGGGTTGAGGAAGTCGAGGCTCGTTGCGTTGGCGTTGCTGCAATGTTTGTGCTCCCTGTTCCCGAGGCCGCAGCCCGTATTTGACGAGCATTGCTCTCGGTCACGCCGATCCCAGATTCCTCTCCTCCCTCCTCGTCTTCTGAGGCGTGGATCAATGGTGAGGGTTCGCTGAATGGTGCCGAATCGCCTGAGGGCCCTGAGGGGGTTTGCGTGTTGTTACGTGAGCGCACACTTGCGGCAGACGTTTTCCGCCCAGCGCCTTCATCATCCAGCCAGTAATTATCACCGATCCCAAATTCCTTCGTCCTGACTTCCTGAAGTGCCACGATAGCTCTTATAGGCTGTCTGCCAACGACTTCACCCCGTCTCCGGAATTTCTTGAAGTTCTTGACGCCATTCCACTTTGGATCCCATCTGCCGTCGGCAATATCTTGCTCCCGCGTTCTGGCTCCACGGTTGGGCATTTTGACCTCCACCTCCTCGACAATCTGCAATCGCCGGATCTCAGCAAGATCAACGTCGTCCGGGAGATTCGCGAGATCTTCTCTCTCAGCGCGGGCTCGGGCCTCTTCCTCTTCACGATTGCGTGCTGCCATGGCTAGTATGTCCATCTTAACCTTCTGGCCCTTCGCCGCCCCTTTGGGAGGTTGCGGGGCAGGCTCTGGGGAAGGCGACGCAAAACGGTCACCTGTCTCAAGCCGCTGTCGTTTGAATCTAGCAACCGCTGGAGCCAATCCGGTCATCAGGCTTTCGTCGTCAGGGAGCTGTCTCTTTCGGGAACTGTCGACCGCAGGAAGATCTTGCTGCGATGCAAGTGGATCGTCTTCCTGCGAAACAAAGAGGCCACTCTCGTCACCATCCGGCCTTCGCGGGAGATGCTGCGTTGGCGCCTGCTCTGTTGGCGGCTCTGGTACTTCGGTCATGTCGACATCTGCCTCGTCGTCAAATCCGGCAAACCTCCGCTTGGCAGGTCGCGTAGCCCTGCTCAATCTTGCTCGCGACACGCGCTCGGCCGCAACTTTTGGCAGAGCCGCGATGTCGTCAGTAGCTGATGAGGATTCAGCCGGTATAGAAGCTTGGCTGCTTATGGCAGTCTCAACTTCTAGCGGTCGTCGCAGCTTGCTTGCATCATTGGTAAGGATGGCTTCTAGAAATTCGTTCTGCTCGATGGGTCTGTGATCCAGGCGTAGTGACACGGAGGTTATGAACTCCGCATACCAATTGATTGAGTCGCCCTTGGCGGGCAAATACCTGACAAGGACAACCCCCTTCCCCTCGCTCCCGTCCTCGAAAGAGCCGAGGCCTTTCTCTCCAGCAACTTCTTTCACGGCTCTGACAAAGTCATCTACGCGCGTGTCATAGGGGCTAACGAGATGAAGAACGGCTTTTCCTCCGCCATTGGTAATGGGGGCCATCAGATTGCTGTATTGCGTTTTGTCATAGAAGATAAAAGTATAGCCATCAAAGACCTCTTTTCGATCTTCATCCGGTGCATAAATCGAGTCTGGATGCTGCACAGGCTCACCGCCCCGGGGCGGAAGATGTTTCATTGCATCTGGCCACGACTGGTCAAAATCCTGTTCCAACGCGCAGGGTTCGGCGTCGGCTCCTGCCTCTATGGCCCGAAGCACAGCATCGAGAAATGTCTCCGTGACAACAAACTTCGCGTTGATCAGGGCTTGCAGGCCTTTGGCCGTATTGCGCTTCCTCGATACGACGTGAGTCGTGTACTCAATGCTGTAGTCCGTCAAGAGCTTCATATCCAAGGATTCGAATTGTTGTCGCAGAGTCGTCAAGGGGTCCATTTGAAGCTCCTTGCTGGTGAAAGAGAAGGTCAAGACGATCGGGAGCCAAGCCACCCTGATGAGTGAGTCAGCGGCAGGCGTCAATGAATAAGGCGGGCGGCCGTACTTGAACTTGCTGGGACATTTTCCCATTGTGACCTCCAGGTCCTCTCCATTCCCAACATACTTGCTCGCCCTGATCTTCGTTCCGTTGACGACGGTGCCTATCTTGGTGGCTAGGTCCTCGACAGTGAGCCTGGACCGGCTGGGCACGTGGTGTGCATGGCCCTCGGCAACCGGGTCAACGGTGATCGTCAGATGTTTCCGCGAAATTGTGCTGTGTGATATCGCCAGCTGGCCGGCTATATGGCAAACCAATCAGCATGGGTACAGAAATAAGTGCGGTTTCGGCCATTCAAGTACGTTCTGATGCTGTTCTGCCGAAGAGGTAGGTTTTGCCTGGCCGAAGCCACATGCGCCTACCTGGGGAAATTGTCAGATGGTTCCGTCGTCACGGGATCATTCTTCTGTTTGTGGCGGACATACCGTTGAACGCATCTTTACTTTCCAAAAGCCACATTTCTCATCATTTGACTCTCTGCACAATGCGTGCTAACGGGCAGGCTTTTCTGACCCGTACTGTGAGCGCATGGTTGGCCGTCCCGATGACGAGCTGGAGAAGCGCGGTATCTGGGTAAAGTAGGCCAAGAAACGCGTCGGCGTTTGCCAGCGCAACGGGCGCTCACGTGCCGCCTGGAACCAACGGGAGTATCCGCCTGGCTCGGCCAATTGCTGTATCCAGATGTACGGCGATGAGGAGGCATCATTTTCCTTGCGCTCGAACTTCGAAACAAAAGCACGCGCGATGCGATAGAACTTGCCCTGCAGTAACTAGTTAAGCTCTGTTATGTCACGTAAAATCATGCAATGTTGCGGTCGCCAAAGTCATGCGCATAGCACCCGAGAACAGCCTCAATTGACATCCCCGTGTGAGATATATGGAGTGTCCTTCACGATCACAAATCGCTACAGTATGCATTTGTTCAAATGCCAAGAGATTACAAAACCTCTCAAACTTCCTTTGAAGCCTTGCCCTTTCCAATGTCGCCAGGCTCAAACTCTCCCAGGCCGGTGGCAACTGGCCAGGATTCTCTTACGGCCGGCTTTCCTGCCGGCCCGGCACAGCTCTTCATCATTCTCGATCTTTACTCGATCAATATGACGCGGTGACACATTGAGCATTTGCGCGATCTGGTCGACCTCGCCGATCTTCCATCCTCTTGCGGCGACTAGGCAGATGCCCGCTGCGAGATACATCAGCCCAGTGAACAGCTGAGCGCCCAAGTAGCTCCCGGTTCCCTGAATGATCTGTAGAGCAATAGGCTCGCTGAACAGGCACGGCAATGCGATAATCAGCCAGGTCAGGCTGAGGCCCGACGGGACGTTTCTCAGTCCGACGACCTCAGCGATGACGGGTCCGATGGTGGTCCAGAATGTCCCTGCGACGGTACCACAGACCGCTGCGAAGAATAATAGCAAGCCGTAGGACTTTGCGTTGATCCATATGGCCAGGATGAAGACACTGACCAGAAAGGTCGTGAAGCCAGCCATGTTGATGCGACCCGTCTGATCACTGAAGTATCCGATGAGCGGCCGGCCGACACCCTGGCTGAGATTGAAGATGGCACTGACCAGCGCCGCTTGCGATGGGCCGAGTCCGATCCTATTGGCGTAATTGGCCAAGCTGAAGATGAGCACAACGTATCCCAGCATGCTGAACCAACCGAAACCGAGTAGCAGCAAGAACTCGAGCCGCTTCAAGAGTGTCGTGTCGAAAGCCAGTTGACTGGATCCAATGATTTTGTTGCGATCCTTGATGGCCAGCGTGCAGACGGTGTTGACGACAAACGCAAGGATTCCCAGAATCCGGAAAGCCCAGGCAAGACCCAGGGTTCGGATCATAGCGCCTGCGGCAAGTGAGTACAAGAGGCCCCCCAGACCCGAACCACAGGCTGCGAAGCCGTTCGCCAACGAGCGTTTGGTGGTGAACCACTGCGGCACGACCGCGACAGAGGGTATGAACAGGAAGCCCATGCCGATGCCGAACATTACGCCCTGCGTGAGAAACAGGTGCCAGATTCTGCTGGCAAAGCTGGCGCATATCAGACTGGCCGCCTCCACGACCACCCCAGCCAGCATGGTAGGTTTCGTGCCGAACCGCCTCACACAGGTCGTTGCTATCGGCGAAACGAGGAGCGCACCACTGATGCTCAGGGAGCCGACAAAGGCATACTCGAGGGGTGTCGCGCCCGGAAAGGTCTGTTCCTCCAGGTAGTGGGCGAGGAAGACGCCGTAGCTCGAATTGAGTCCCCATGTGTGACCATTGATGACCGAAACACACGCTGTACACACCCAGCCGTAGCCTCCATTGGGGGGAGGGGGAGGGTGAGTAGAAGGAAGCGGCGGCGAGGCGGAGCCGTGTGTAACGACCGTTGAGATATCTTGGGCTTGTGTCTCAGCAGCACATGATGCATCGCGTGTCCTGGAACCGGTCACCGGCACTTGACCGACGCCTTCACAAGCCCCAGCCTGGGCAGAAGTACCATCGCTGTCATTCTGGCTGATGGCACGCCCGTTCTCCACGCCTGGCGAAGCCACCACCGGCATCATGGCCTCGCTGCGATCCGTGAAATTACCCACGCGAGTCACGATCTTTGCTTCGCTCTGGTCGGGCAGCGAAAGAGTTAGGCCCACAATGGCAATTGCAGTTTGTTCATGGTGATTGTGAGGCCGGAAAACCCTCAAACAGGACAAAGAAAGGGTTGGCCCGGAAGTTTTTTTTTTCTTTTCTTTTCTTCCTTTCCCTCTCCTGTCCGTGGTTCTGACTGCTGCGACGTAGGAGAAGAACGAGCGGGAATGCAGGCCAAAGAGCCCATTATTTCCGCACCGGGCCATCGGCGCTCGGAAACCCCATTTTTTTTCCTTTTCTACCATCTATCGATCATGCACCACGTATTTCCGACAGACAAATAGCACCGCGCGATACTGATTGTATGTTGGCCGGAAGTAGCTGAAATCCAATGTTTGTCCGACATGTACTGTGAAATAGGCTTGCCGGTAATTCGCACGCGAAGGCTGGTTGCAGCGGGTATATTGTCCGGCAATAACGACCCCAAGTCACGCCGGCTATCAGCAGATCCACGTGTTTGTGTCACAGCAAAAACAGATGACGTGAAAATTCAGAGAAATAGTCGCCTGTCATGCAACGCCGATGTTTGTTCCCCGATGTGGACGGGATGAATCCAACACACAAAAACTTGCCCTTGTCATTTCCCAACGCCATTAGTCGCCTGCAGAATAGTGACAAATGACGGATCCCAAGCAAACGGACAGCCGGGTGGGTACTTTCGTGAAGGCAGTCCAGTAGACACCTGAGAGTGCGGATGGGTGTTGATTCGGTCGCGATTTCTATCCCCTTGCCACCGCTGGTACCGCACACAAGAGGATAACGGCTTGGCAAACCCTGCATTCAGTATCACAATGGCGACTTTCGAGCCTGTTTTACAGGCTTAGACTATCACGCGATTTCTGCATGGAAGGAGGATTACATCAACCTACATAGTGCCCCAGGACGGACCCTCGTTTATTTTAGGTATGCAGCACTGCAAATTAATACTTAGCTGACTTCGAAAGGTATCTGCTCGCTCTCGAGAGCTCAATCATTCACGGCGCCGCTGGAAGGAGAGTGGCGTAGATTGCTTCCCCAAGGCGGTTGCGCTCTTATTCCTCATCTCCTGTTTTGCAAACCTCAAGTACAGAGGTACATAGCAATGAGTGCGAAACTCGACCAAGAATCACCCTTCAGCTGTCAAGAACAAACCATGGCGAACCTTTGCCGCCGATGGCGTTTAATTGCCAATCGTGAATTTTCAAGCTCCAATTAAAACTGCTTTCCCCATACCTGTCCACATCGCAAAATGAGCAAAGATCTGACTTCGAGCGCGACGTTCCGACCGTGAAATATCTCTCACATCTAAAAGATTTCCTACATTGATGTCAATTGAGAGCTCAGGGGCTCACACCTGCGCCTTGTCGCTCTTCTCCCGCTCCTCCCTAGCCTTGTCAGACCACGGAAAGTGGAAGACGGGAACCTGGATGAATGAGTTGCTACAGCCCGTGTGAGTAAAAAGGCGCGAAAAGGTAATCAGGGTCCGTGGGGAAAGTTGGGATGAGCGACGTACCTGCTATCCTGTAGACCAGCCAAGGCGCAGTACCAAGCAAGGAACGCAGCGAGGAATCCAAACACGCCGCCGGTCTTTTGCAATGCCACGGCCGCGGTAGTGTTACCCAAGTCAACGGCATACTGCTCACATGCGAGGAACAAAAAGGCCAGGTCAAGGGTGAAGAAGAGCGAAAAAAACATGACGGTCGATTTGAGCGTGCAAAGGACCAGCAGGGTCGTGAAGATGAACCAGCCGGTGAGGAAGAAACCGAGCGGACTGGCAGTGTTGCCCGCGTATGGTCCATTCGTACCAGTGATGTTCCAATTGGGGGTCAGCAAGATGGCGTACGAGATCCAGAAACCACCGTACGAAGACAGCGCAGTGGCACCGAAAGTGTTTCCGCATGCCATTTCCCTATGAGGAAAAACATCATGATCAGCTGTTAATGTTCTCCCTCTTTTGTTTTCTTGACCATTTTTTTTTTTTCCTTTCCACCATTCGGGATAATCAGGTGAAACAGGGCGGTAACGCCTTGGCAAGGAAACAGAGAAACAACGGGAAAACGATGGATCACGGAACAGCTCACCACATCCCAGCCAGCAGCTGGACGAGACCGCCGTAGCCAAAGGCAAGAGGAACCACAATGTTGGGCTTGTCGACACCGCGGGTGTGCGTGTTGACGGCGGACAAGACGAATGTGGTGAGCGCAAAGGCGCACAAGCCCAGCGGAGCCGGGTTGGCGAGCCTGCGATGCTCGTACGGTTTCCACAGGCCGGGATTCAGCGAACCGCCCGACGCAGCAGCATATCCCGAGGTCATGGCCGCATAGTCGTGATGGTGGCGACGGGCGTGAGCAGCGGGAGGTGCGGCACCGTTTGTCCCATTGGGCTCCTTCTCCATGAGAGCCGCATTTGGCGGAAGCATATTGGCGTTTTCACTTGCCATTGTGTTTTTCGAGGAAGCAGGGGAATAGGCGGAGGGAAGGGGGGATGAAAATGAATTGAGAAGACTGAAAGTGGCAGCGTTGGCAGACGAGATAAGTTTTGTGCCTCAAGAGCCGACAGAGGTTGCTCGCTCTGCTGGATGATGTTCGATTCGGCAGAAGCGGGCAGAGGCTACACAAAGGGTCCAAAGTGGTCGGTCACAATAGAGACACAGGCACACACAAGCACGCACGCACGCACACTGTGTTCGCTACGAGGATGAGGAGGAGGACACGTCTTGCTCTTATAAGCTTTTTTTCTCCTTGGGTCGATGGTGGGATGGGCAGTATGCGTAGCATTTGCGTCCCAAGACGGGCCAGGTATGGGAAAGGAGGGGGGAAACGAACCGATGTATGGATCAGGGCTGATTGAGTTGGAGGGGGGCGGCCAACAAGTGAAAGGCGTGTGGAAAATCGAGAGGGGGTGGTGTGAGGGACACGAAGAAATCTGCAGTTGCGCATGAACATGGTTCCGCTTTCTTCTGTAGGGCTACTTTGACTGTGCGAAGTACAAGACGGATCCCGGAAGATGGGACGAGGTGAGGCGTCGAGCGCTCTCATGGCAGACAAGACTGCGACGCAAGACATCAATATCACCGGCCGACCTGAGGTTGCTTGCCGAAACTACGAGAACTGTGGAGCAGCACTCGGCGGCAACGGGTGGTATTGGATGTGTGTAGTATCCAATGCCTCCTGTCCACCAGTCCTCTTCCGTCCTAGAGGGAAAAGGCCAAAAGAGAAGCCGCCACGGCAAGACACATCCCCCATCCATCCTTGCATCCTTGCCATGCCGATCGCCTGGTCAGCGGGCGGGGAAGGGGTGTGAAGGGGAGCTGTCCAGATTAGGGAAGAGTCTGGCTGCCTTCTGTCCGGGGTCCCTTTCGGAGCGCATAGCAGCCGAGGGTTGTCGTTCCTTCCTTTTTTTTTTCGTCCCCCTTCCCTCTGGATCACTCCCAGCCAAGAGGCTGTTGTGGACAAAGGGATGTTTGTGGTGGGCGAGGCTTGAGCCACCTGAAGAACTGCGGGGAAGTTTACAACGTTTCACTGTTTTTTTTTCCCTTGGCGGGGAGGTGAAGTCGTCCAAACTGTGCGAAAATGTGACCTCTTGACTTTCAAAACGGAGCCAAGGCAAATGAAACCCAGTTGCAAAGTGAATTTCAGAAAGGCGGGAAATTCCAAAAGGAAGGCAAATACATGAATGACGGCGCGAGACAGCCAATCTCGGTTGCACTGGGCCAAGAAAGGCGCTGAGGTGGGAAAAGAAGGACGACGGAATTAAAAGGATCTCTTATGGTCCAGCCAAGGGCCTCAGTGGGGTACGTCGGTTGACGGGTTGGTGGAAGATCTATCGACTGGGGCAACTTTGGATCGTCAACAGGTAATAAAGAAGGAAAAGGAAAAGGCCTTTTAGAAAAAAAAAAAAAGAAAAAAGAAAAAAAAAAGGCCCAGGCGGACTACTGTCCCGACGTCATTAGACTTAGTTTTCCGGCCACTGCGGGGCGCCTGCCCGTTTGCAGAAACGCGGCCAAGGGAAAGCCACCACGTGAGGTGTGCAGTACAAGCCCGTCGTTGCGGTCTTGTGCGTATGGTATTCTCGAAACGCCAAAACACATTTGACGGCGGCACACCTAGATGGAGGAGTGTTGAATTCAAACTCGTCACCGTTTCTACCTCTCCTTCTCCCCTCCCTGGCTTCGGATTGACTGGGGCTGGCGCGGCAGGCGAGGCAAGTCATTGCAGAGGAATCTTCCGTCCCATGCTCACGAAGCACACAAAAAGAGTCGACACGTACCGGGGCCACAATGATCACTTATCCTGGTCCACGGCCCGTGACCCACGTCGCAATCACTTTCACGATGCCGACCAGACTACAGGATGCAAGCTGCAGAGACGGCGCGCGACCGATCTAGCAGTCACGGCCGATCCTTCAGGTCATTCGCCTTCGTGACCAGGTGTGCTGGCCCGGCGGGGGTTGGAAAAGCTCTGGGGAGGGAAACGGGAGGTGGAAGAGGAGGATGGAGGGGGACAGACGCATTTGTCATTGATTCTGATTACTACTACTAGATACCCAGGTACCTAGGTACTTTACCTAGTCGTTGGCTGCAACGCACGCCCGGAACCCGGATCTGGCTAGAGGGCGGTGCAGCCTTTTTCTCGTTTCCTCCCCGGCATTAGACCAACCAGAACGTGGGTGTTCACGTCAGTCCTGCGTTGCTTCCGCATGATGCATCGCTGGTGGCATCGCATCTGCATGGGCCGAGAGCAGCTTTCGGCGCGGTGGTTTGCATGTTGGACGGCACTTGCCTTGGGGCCTTGTTCCTGCCATTGAGACGAGGCCGACGAGTCCAAATTCTACAGGGCCGTGTGTGAAGTCAATCGAGCCACGCAAGTTCTCCCCGAGTTTCCGAGGATATGCCCTGGGTTCAAGTCATTCGGAGCAAGGCCTCGTCGTGTCGTGTCGCCACACCAAATATCGTAGCCGCGACGCTAGGCGAAAATGGCGCACAGCAGTAACACGGGCAAGCAAGTTAACACGTCCCCCTCGTTCCGTGGACAATCCGTCGTCTTGTGATGCATCGCAGCTCATTACCAACCAATCGAGCCCATCTGCGTACGAACTTTGGGGATCGAACTCACGCAGACTCAAAGTGAACGATTGAATCCCACGTTTCGTTAAATATGCTGACTCATACCAAAATCCAACGAGCGGTTCGAGCAAGGTTTGATCACGTCCACATTCCCTTATTGAACACGATAACAGCAGCCACCCACCAGAGTAAATTGTCAGGTTGTCAGGGTGGGGATGGCTAAAGCCGTTCCGTTCTCCCCAGACCATAGGATTCTGTCGTACCGAGCCTTGGTCCCTACCCCAGCTTTCGTCATTCACCCTCTCCGTCCGCGGCTGGAAGGCGGAGGATCGGAGCCGTCACTGGTGTGCCATCTCCAAGCACGCAGGATCCGATCCACGTTTGTCTGTGTGCGGCTAGGAAGATCCGGTCTTGGGCCCAGCTGCATCCTGGGGAACCGTCGGGCGACAGTCGTTTTAGGCAAGATGCTCCCTTGACCCGAAGCCGTCAGAGGCTAGCACTACCTACTGTAGGCAGTCGATAAAGGCAAGGGCTTGCTCGGAGGGCCTTGCGGAGGGCGATGCGTCGCCCATACCGTGCACGGATCAACGAACGTCTGGGTAGACCATTCGTGAGACATCTGCCGCATTACACCTGCACTGAGAATCATGTTGTCGCACATCTTGTTCATCAAAAGCCCTCCCAGGATCTGAACGTTGGGGAGGCATGTCAGGAGTTGCCCACAAGGCTGCAAGCAGCTCATGACAATGGATACAACGCCTTCTCGGTCTTTTCTCATTTACAGATAGATAGCTGCTTAGACAAATATCTGCATGAAACGGTCGACCAAACTCACAAGATAATCTTGCTGTACTTACGGGGCTCCGCGTTTTTGTGCCTGCTCCTTTCGAGAAACCACTTGCAAAACCATGCATCTGGCGCTGCAATAAAGGTCTCAAATCGCTCTCCTCCTTTCCCCCAACGACCGCCTTGCGTCTGCTGGCGAGTGCAGCAAAGATCCATATTGTGATGCCGAAGTAGCTGGCGCATCCGGCGAAGCGCTGGCTGGCGCTGGCGCTGGCGTTGGCGCTGTAGAGGCGATGGATGGAGCGTACGGTGATAAGATCACGGTCGAATGATCGTCCGGTGCCACCGTGGCCCGGACGCTCGATTGGGAGAAGCTGTACGAGAGTTGGGTTTCAGGCAATGGAACTCTATCCTCTCCGTCGTGATTCGGCTGCACCGACTCAGCCGAATTTCTGTACACCGAAATGATCCAGGATCCTCCGCATATCTCGTTTCCCGATTCCTGACAAAGCATGTTGCAAGAATCCTCTGGCAATCGCACGGCGTCATCCCGGATCGCAGAACCACACCAGCACTCAAGACCGTATTCAGTCCCGGCAAATAGGTAACCGCCGTTAAGGCAGTGGCTGATGCAGATTGACCGGGACATGGCCCCGCGCAGATAATCTAATGGCTTTGATCCCGACAATGTACGAATGATATTGTCTTGAAAGCATCCGAGATAGGACCAGCCTGGAACGCCCGTGTCCGTATTGTAATTGAGCTGTGGGTGTGAGGTCGGCTTAGGCTCCACGGCCGCCGAGGTAGCAGGTACGCCGGGTGTGTAAACAGTTGGAGCGGCTGGCAACGCGACAGTCGACGAGCAAAAGTAGCCCGATGCACAGTGAAAGCATGGCCAGCCCAGCCCACAAGGAACGACTTGCGGAGGCGTTTCCTGGGGAGGGCAGAATCGACCATTGAGGCATTCTTTGCATTCAAAACTTTCCCCTGGACAAGAGTCCGCCGTCTGGCTCGGTACTGGAGCTGGGCAGGCGCTTGGCAGGTCGCAATCTCGACAAATTGAAGTCGTCGATGGCGAGGCAGAAGCAGTGCTTCCTTGTGAGCAGTACATCGTTTGCAGGGCGGCAGTCTCAGGTGTACTTAGAGGCGCGGCGGGAAAGTCGCTTCGATATATCGAGGTGATCATGGATTCCTGCGGGACAGACGTGACTTCAGATGGGACGCCGTGCCCGGCTGTGGTAGCGTCAAGAATCGCTTCTGAACTCCTCGTCAATGGCTCTCGCTCTTGTGACTGTGTCCCTGTAGGGTTCAGAGCTGACACAAGCGGTGACGTGAAAGCAGCGCCGACAGACGCGCACGGGAGCAGCATTTCTAGACGTTGTCCTGCTTCTTCGAGACACACACTGCAAATCGGTTCGCCAATCTCAGAAGATGTATCAGAGACGATTCTGGCCACTTCGCTCATGAGATCGTGTACCAACGGGGTTTGCTCCGAGCTTGGCGCAGCCAAGATCTGTTTGACAACGCTTGAGCCTTGCGCGATGATGCTTTGATACGCATCCGTGGGATTTCTGGTATCGGCAGGCAAGATGAAACTCCCAACGGGCTTCCCTATAGCCCCCGCAACAGCTACAAGTAGGAGCGGAATACCATAATCTATAGGAAATGATGCCTGCCCTACGACTGACGAGACAATGGAGGAGACAGCCGTCAAGTCTACGTGAAGCAATGTCAGAAAACCGTCTGCCAACAGAGCCGCCGTCTCAGCATTGACAAATGCCACGTTCGCAACCAGGCCTGGCATATGGTCCAGCAGGGACCAAGCAAGCTTTGTCTCAGGGCTGGGACAATCAGCGGTTCCAACAATTGGTCGTAAGGCTTCGACCAGAGCATCCAATAGTCTGGAGATGTCTTCTGGCTTGTGTGTCGTTCCCGTCTCAGCAGGTGCCTGCCCCTCAGAGCAAGACGTCGAAAGCAAGGCCCCGAAGTCAGCCAGCTTTAGTATATGTGTGCTGAATGGCGAGGAGTCTGTTTCGACAAGGTCGGTGGCTACCGGGAAGACGCTCGGTTTGGAGCCCGAGGCAGACTGCGTTTTCTTTTCGTCATGTGTCAGTGTCTTACTGACAGGTCAGAATCCACGTGTTGAATGGTCTCGTGAGTTCAGACTGTACCTGTAGAGCGTGACCGGCGAACATTCCACCGAGCTGGAACTGGCGAGGCAACAAAGTCTTGCCTCTCGATATGTGTTGCGCCCGGGCCAGATTGACAAGGCCAAGGACGATAGCGACTGCGATCAGCACGCAAAGTAACGCCAACCTTCCCTGAATTTGAAGCATACGATGCCATTGCGCGACGCTTGAATGTGTGTGCCTCGACGACGGTGGAGGGAGCATCTTGGTGAATCAAAGGGCGAGAGCACCGAGGGTTTCGCGCAAGTTCAAAGTAACATACACTCCAAGACAAAAGGTCCAAAAAAGAAGAAAAGGGAAACAAAAGAGCGTCCAAGAAAAAGCCAAAAAGGAGAAGCCGTCGGGGAAATCGAGTGATGATTACAGGATTTGCTGTGAGAATCAGAAGAAAACCCTCAAGTACCTAGCCATAAATGCCGTCCTGCAAGCGCGTAGCGCAAACGCCTTCCTCTGACTACTCGCGACTGCCTCTTTCCCGCTGGCCTCCTGCCTTTTACATGCAGCTGCCACTGATCCCACTCCACTGCGATTCTCTACCCACGCATGCATTATTCGTGGGGAAGCAGTCTATCTGCCGGACGATAGCATCAACCACGTCTGAGGATCGCATATATCTCAAGACGCCTTGAAAGCACCGACGTGTGCGCGAGGCGGAAACCGCTTGTGGCAACAAGCACTGAGAAAGTCCAGGGGACATGTGAGAGTCCAGCAGGTAGATTTGGGAATAGTCTAACGATCTAGATGATTTGCAGATTTTAAAAAAAGGGGGAAAATTGGAAAGTTGGAAATCCTTAAACGTCCCAGAATTTCCAACTAAAGGAAATCGTATGGGCATTGATCGTAGATGTATGTGCATCTCGTGCTGCCGTTTGCGATTGACGAATAGAAAGGGCATGTGCATCGGCTGCGTAGCTTGGCTACGCATTCTGTTCTTTGCCCCAACGAGAAGTTTCGTCCCCCTCCTTCCATTCTCGCTCAACGTATCCAAGATCTTTCTTGACCTGCTCAACGACTTCCTTGGCTCCTGTGTTCTTGCCAGCATTATCGCTAACTGTCATTAGCAGAAGTACAGATAAGTCTATCGATGGGAAACCAACATACCTAATTTTGATAGCTGGCCGTCCCGCGGCGGAACTCAATTTTATAACAATATTCATGGGAACCGATTTGGTGCCCGTTTGCAGATGCACAAAGTCATTGGTGAAAAAAGTTCCGACGCCAAAAGTTGGTTGAAACCCCAGATCCTCAGCAATCTTCTTGTACTCTAGACAGCGCTCAATATTCAGTGAATCAGAGAAAACAATCACCTTTCTTTCAATGATGCCCTCTTCATCGTAGTATCTCCTCATCAATTTGGCGTATTCTGTAGGATCGCCCGAGTCCTGCCGAACGCCCGTAAAAAGCTCCGCGTAGGTCGGGGCTGAGCCATCAGCTTTCCTGAACTCGTCGGCGGAGACACCACCTTTGACTGTCTGAACGGGCCGACTGAATGCTTTGAGGAACTCAGGTGTACCAAATGTGTCCGTAAGGGCGATAGCCAAGTTTGCTCCGAAACAGCTCACCCAATGACTGAGCGCTAACTCGGTTGCTTGACGATAGTCGTTGAAGATAGCAGCTGTGCCCATGAACCACTCGTGAGCAACAGTTCCGACGGGAGGGATGCCGAAGCGCATGGCCAGATGAACATTTGAGGTGCCCGACAGTTTGCCCGAAAGCCCCCTCCCCTCAGCAGCCTTGGAAGCTTTGATTAAGCCGCGGAAGACCAAAGCCTGCGTGTGATAGTCCCGTCTCCTTCGCGTACCGAATTCTGACGTGATGCAACCTGCTTCCAGGAGGCGAATACCCTTTTCGAAGGCGAGTTCCTCTTGTCCGTCGTAATTCCAGTCTGTGTCCATGAAGCGGAAGTAGGCCTCGGATGTCAGGGCCAGTATCGGAATCTCGTAGAGGATTGTTTCTGACCAGGATCCTTCAATCTTAATGTCGACGCTTCCAGTAATTGCGTCGTCGTCGTCGAGTTCCTCGTCGGGATGGAATTTGATAGAAACCTGTTCTCTAGGGCGCAACTGAAAGTCTCGGAGAAATGCTAGGTATTCATGCGACAGATACTTGCAGTGCGTTTGCAAGAACCTGTATTCCTCTTCGGAGAGCGAGATGTTGCCCAATTCTTGAGGTCGTGTTAAAGCCAATCTCCGACAATTATTTCGACCACTTACTCCGAATTTGTTCCTCGAGCCATGTAAAAGCTTTCCTGGACAGCTTCTTTTCGGGAGTGCGATTTGTGAAAGCATATGTCACATGAATGTTCCTGAAGAATTTGTACACGGCGCACTGCATCGTCAGCTTGTACAAATCGGTATCGAGGAAGGAGATCACTCCCTCCGGAAAAGGCGACGAGCTGTTGAAATCCATCGCAGCGGCTACGCTGTCGCCGTGATGCAATCGCGAGGATTGTTGAAGGGTCATGCAAGTCACCCAGCAGGCACAAAATCGCGGGGTCGGAGGGGCAGCGTGTCCTTGTCGTGAAGCAGGAACAGGATGAGTCAGGGACAACGCTACAGCAGCCCACCATGCGCGAACGACGGACGAGAGGTTGACTTAGAGGCAGCTTGCATCCATCAGGGTACTATACGCGACAGTGGCGGCACAAATTTCAGGACTTGACGCGATCTTGATACAGCGCATTGGAACGCAAGAAAGAAAGCTGGACCGTTTTCTGTAGCGATTGCTCTAACGAAGGTTGGGGGAAAGGGGGGTATTAAAATGATCATCGCGCATTATGTATGCAGGTCGCAGAGTGGTGCTAGGAAGTCGCTGTGTGGACATTACTCTCCCTGTTCTCGATGCGGCAGGGTTCAAATTTCAGGCCGCCACCGGTCCAATTGGCAATAACAGAATCCAAATTATTGCGACGTCGAAGCGTGGCTTCGAACGTGTTGCTTTCGACAGTTCAGCTCAACTTACCTCCCGCCTGGCCTCGTGGTACACGATTATCGATTTCAGTGGGGCAGAGGGGTTCAGGCTGTCAGTGGGTGGGGTTGTGTTTGGCAGGCGGTGTGGTACATCCGAAGCGCAACTCAGGTATTCAACGGGCGGCAGAAAAAAAAATCTAGGCGGTTCCGAGATCTATCTGCCATGCGGTTGGAGAAAACCGTCACGCGCAGACCTGAATATCGTCTGTTCAACTGCTTACGTTCGGGCAATACGTGGCCCGACACTCCAACTACAAGCTTCTTGACGCTTCAAGCATTTTTTCTGAATGGCGCTCTTCTTGTCGCCCCCCCGCCCAACTAAGCCGTCGTAATGGACATCCATCGCTGCCGTTTTGTGCCTTACCAACCTGCAGCCATCAACGCCGTGGCCTTCTCGCACCACAAGACAAGTCCAGCAAATCACAACGCAGTGCCGAGGCTAGCTGTTGGGCGTGCCAATGGCGATATTGAGATATGGAATCCCTCCAAGGGGGTCTGGCTCCAAGAAGTTATCATAAGAGGCGGCAGAGATCGCAGTATTGACAGCTTGGTTTGGGTGTCCGAGCCCGACTTAGATATGGGTGACGGCCACGTTGTCATCGGCAAATCTCGTCTCTTCAGTATTGGCTATACCTCGACGGTGACAGAATGGGATCTTGGCAAGGGAAAACCGAAGCGCCATGCGAGTGGGCAACACGGCGATATCTGGTGCATCGCTGCCCAACCACACGGTGCAGGATCCAGGACAACCCAGGAAACGCAGCATTCCAACAAGCTTATTGCAGGCACTATAGATGGCGAGTTGGCCATCTATGCTATAGAGGATGACGATCTTCGATTCCAGCGAATTTTGGTGAAGTCTCCCACGAAGAAAGCTCAGATGGTCAGCATCACGTTTCAGTCCAGAAAGGTCGTCATAGTGGGTTGTTCCGATAGCACTATCAGAGCTTACGACATCTCGAAGGGCCACATGATGCGCAAGATGGCCCTTGAACCCGACGTCGCCGGAGGTTCCAAGGATGTCATTGCTTGGTCCGTGAAGTGCCTACCCAACGGCAACATCATCTCCGGCGATTCTACGGGGCAAGTCTGTATTTGGGACGGCAAGACCTACACTCAATTGCAAAGCATACAAGGTCACAAATCAGACGTGCTGAGCCTCGCCACGAGCGCCGACGGAACGGCTATAACAAGTGGTGGCATGGATCGCAGGACCATTTTGTATAAGCAAAACGCCGATGCTGGCCGAAGATGGGCCAAAGTCTGGGGCCGGCGCTACCATGATCACGACGTGAAAGCAATGGCTGCGTTTGAGCATGGTCGATTGAGCGTGGTGGTCACTGGAGGTTAGTGGCTCTTTGACGAAATCTTGGGAAATACCATTTCGAGTCTAACCATGCTTCAGGGCCTGACACCAACCTTACCATTCTACCACTCAAAGAGATGGGTCGCGAGAACCACAGGCTTGTGAGAGGCTTGCCTCATCAACCTCCTGTCGCCAGCGCCGCCAAGGCCAGATTTATTGTAAGCTGGTGGGAGAGGGAAGTTCATTTGTGGATCCTGCGCCGGACGGCCGCAGATCTTCAAGTGTCGGCCGATGAAAACATCGATATCAACCAAAATCGCAGGTTGCTAAAAACTATTGTGATAAATGGGGAGTCTAATATCTCTTCAGCCACAATCAACGACGAAGGAACGCTTCTGCTTGTATCGACTGCTACAGACCTCAAGGCCTTCCGGATTGAGCATCAAACCCCTTCAAGGGCATCAGATGTGACTCTGACCTCAATAGAAATGCCGGCTGGATTATCGCGACTCGGTGCCACTCACGTCAAGCTGTCTCCAGACGGCCGCTGGTTGCTCGTGATACAAGATGGCACGCGAATACTCGTCGCTCGCAGTGATTGCAGTCCTGGCATGGCTTTTACCAACTTGAATAGGATCCAACGATTGGCGCGGCTGCGCCGAACTATTCCGAGACACATTTCGAACGGCGGTCTGAGTGGGTATAGCAGAACCATCACCCATGTTGCTTTCAGCCCTGACTCGAAAATGGTCGCGGTGGCGGATTTAGCTGGATATGTCGACACATGGGTTCTGCGTGATTCCCAACAAGCCCTTCTGAATGGCCGATCGGCGGATGACGCGGCGTCATCTGCGTCTGACAGTGAGGAGTCGCGTTCAGAAGACGATGACGAGTCAGGAGCCAGATCGGATATGCGGTGGATTCGCAATCCCAGTGCAAAGCTTCTACCCAAGCTTCCCACGTCACCAACCGTTTTGTCCTTCTCGGGCTCTCTTCCCGAGATGGGCTTGTCTCGAGAAGTCGACGGATCCGATGACTATGTCCTCGTTGCGATAACCTCATCATGGAACATCTTGGCATTTCAACCTCGGCGTGGGACTTTGACGCCCTGGTCACGTCGTCATCCTCGCAAGTCGTTACCTGGACCTATTCAAGATCTCTTGGACCTTCCCAAGGGAGTCATATGGCAAGGCTCACGCTTGTGGGTGTATGGCGTGTCTTTCTTACTCATGCTCGACTTAGCTCAAGATCTGGCGAAGCCAACAGAGGCTTGTGCGAGCAGCTTTCAACTCACCAAGCGTAAGAGGGTTGGTGCGAACACAGGTGCTGGAGGCAAGATGCAGCGAGAACACCTCGTCCCGCACCAAGCCAGAAAACGTGGTGTTCATGATCAATGGGAAGTGGTCGATCTCGTCGACAGACCTAGGGTGGACTCCAGTGAGAGCGACGACGACATGCGCGATGCGTCTGAAGACCATCCTGAACCGCCCTCAATGCCAACTCACACCGATACGATTGCTCCCACCACGGACGTAATTGCCAATGGACCCAAAGGGTGGTGGATCACCCACAAGTACCGTCCGATACTTGGGATCGTGCCTTTCAAATCTGCTGGAGAAGACGCTGAGGTTGCCATCGTGGAACGACCCACTTGGGACATTGGCATGGCAGAAAGATACTTCCAGGAAGAAGAGTGGGAGCGATGAATGTCAAAATCAACTGTTTGCGTTCGTATCAGGTGGAGCAAGCCCGAGGCTGTAACATCATGATGAAGGCAGCTCGTACAGAAGAATACAAGTGGCAGGTGATGTGAATAGACCTGAACGTATATGCTGGCTGTGGAGATATCAGGGCTGTAGTCGCCTACTCACAATTGGAAGCTCCGACAACGCGGTGTTCGCGCGGCTTCATTCATCAGCCCTCGAGTCCTCGGGAATGGAAAACCCGATCTTGGTATAGCTTCAATTCCTCTGATTCAACCTTGACCGGATACTCTTTTGTCTGACTGACAATAAACAACCTCCAAGAAACGTGACTCTTTGCAAGGCCGGCTCATACGAACCGAGGCGTAATCACCAGGTAGAACAATGGTCGATCAAAATTTGTGGTCACAAAGATCCATCGGGGTGGGCAAGGTACGCGCGGCCAGCTTCCCTTTGACCAGGATCCATGTTTAGCCCGAGCCGAGCAAATGCTCAGGTCTGCCCGTCAGACCGAAAATGTTGAACGAAACGCCAATGACGACCAATCGTCGACGAGCTACCTTTGCGTGAAGATCCAGCTGCTGATGATGGCGGACCTTGGGGAAGAGGAGGTCAGCATGGAATTGTAGGCGGATTGTGGCTTACAAACAGAAGCTCAGCATGTAAGAAGATGAGAGATCCGTCGAGGCTTCTCCCTGCAGTTGAATTCATAGGTCTGACTTCAAGGAGAGTATGCTCGCAAAAATTGCTTGCCAGAAGTGTCCTTGAATCTGATGTTTTGTGAGACGTATGTGGTATCATGGCATATCTTAGAGTTGCAGCAGGCTACGATTGCACGCCATGCAGGGGATGTCGCATTGTTGCGCATGCGAGAATGGGTCTGATCCCCTTTCGAAGATCTGAAAGACTATTGCTTCTCCACGAAGAATGATGCCACAAGCCGGCTCTCGTCAAGCCACCATCGTCTACCCTTCGGAATGTTACGACAAGGTCTTTGCTTGTCGCGAGTTTCTGGCCGCGGCAACGCTACCCTACATGCAGTTGCTGTCGCAAGGGTTTTCGACTGATATCAATTGTCGACCTGGAAAGCTTGTCTGCAATAAAGAGCGCTTGGCTATTCTTGAACGGCTCGATAATCCACGCCTCTCACAAGGATTGTGGATCTCAAATCGAGGTTCTACGCAAGCCCGACAAGCTACTACGGGAAAATGTTGAAGCCGCTAGATGACGCGCGTCCAGGAGACACGGCCGGGGCGCTAGGGCCTCAAGTGTGATGCGAAATTCGGGCAAGCAGTGGAAAGGTCAGAAACGCCACGAGCATTTTCGACTTGACGTGTACCCCCCTTCCGCGCGGCTGCGTCTAGCCACAGAAGGGGAAGTCTTGCAGGCTAGTAATGACCCAGGCCACCGGCACTATCCATATGCCGTACGACAGCCGAGTTCCTCTCGAGGTCGCAATTGTCGCTAGGCATGTCTGTGAACACAAAGGCTAATGGAGGGGTAAAGGGGAAACGCGGCTTGATCGCATCCTTATCAGTCCACGCGTTGTTGCGGGTTTTAGGGGAAAGTGAAGCCGAGGGAACAAACACCCTTCAAAAGGGCCACAAGCTGGCCATCCTACAAGTCCTAGTGGTCTGGCCGGTAATGTTATCGCTTTCTGTCTGGAAACGTGGCCTGCGAGAAGCCAGCGTATGGCGCGTGATGCATCGTCCTGATGCTCCTCAGAAGCAGGATGAGAGTATATGCACATTCTCTCCGATCAGTCCACAGCAGATCGCCATGTGCCAAGGAGGATCAGCAATTGATGGGAACTCGAGACTTCTCATGCAAAGTCGGTGCGAATGCACACGTATGTATGTAAAGTAAGTAGGTAGGTACGCATCATCAGCCGCATAAGACATGGATATTGGTGGATATTACAGGATAATAGTGCCTGGCGCGGTTCGGCGTGGCTTACCCTCTCCTTGAGTGCTGGCTTGAGCGGGCACATCCAGGTGAGCAAAGAAAGATGCGTTGCGCGGTGACACCCGTGAGTGCTTTGGTTGCGGGACTCGTCATCGCCCTCCTTGCCCCGCCCCTGCCATGTGGGTGGGGCGGGGCTCAAGCCTCCCCATTTGCGAATTCCCAGGTACCGATACCTACACTTCGGATGCCGGCCGAGAGGCCAGATGGTGAAGGCTGCCGTTCATCTCAGGGCAGGTGCTGATCCGCGCTGCTTGACAAGCTGCACCTCTATGGCCCTCTTCACTTGATGTCCTTCTCTGTGACGACGAAGACGACGCTTCTCGGCCAAGATCACACCCAAAACGGGTCAAGCCATGCTATGGCAAGGGCGACAAGGACACGACCGCGACACACGAGCTCGTCTCCTGCGTTGAGCAGCGGCCGGAGTTTCGCCGACGTTCGATCGTGGGTACCGTTTCCATGGCTTTGTCGGCGCTGCGACAGAGTTCGCCGACCACGGCATAAGTACAGGTACCTCTTACGATTCATCCCTCCCATGGAGCCGCCATCCGCTTCGCCTAGCCCCTCTCCACAACGAGCCGTTTGGACAGCCCTCATTGGCGGTCATACCATGAGCTGACGCGTAAACCGTCTTTGAGTCGGGGACAGGAGGGAAAAAAAAAAGAACAGGGCCCTTTCGTCCCTCGCCTGTCCAACTGGAAGCCCC
>JAPFUF010000254.1:0-12790 GCA_030780645.1 Aschersonia sp. MBC 508 | reverse complement strand
TGCCTCCGGCGGTCCTACCGGGGGTCGCCTGCGGCGGGCTGGCCTCGCTCCGCTCGAAGTCCTGTTATATATATGAAGAGCAGCTCCTCGAGCGCAGCGAGGCCAGCCCGCCGCAGGCGACCCCCGGTAGGGCCGCCGGAGGCAACACAGCAAAGGAGTGTTATACCTTGTCTAAATATTATGACTCCGGCGGGCTGTCCTCGCTGCGCTCAAACCAGCCGTGCATTGTGTGCCTCTGGTGGCCCTGCCGGGGCTGGCCTCGCTGTGCTCGATTCGCTGCTGTCTTGAGTACAGGAAGGAGCTTTATCAAAGTCTTGTTCTAGTCGTAATCGCCTTGCATGGTCCCGTCCAACATCTTGAAGGCCTCATCGCAAGGTATTAATTTATAATAATAATGACCATGGAAGGTCTTACTAATGAAATGGTGTCTTGGAGCGGTCTGTTAACGCCCGCCAGCGAACTTCCTGCTCTTCGATATGGGAGACGTTAGACCGTCTTTGCGTGTCTCATCTGGTGACCATGGCTTGTGAAAGGCTTTCGTATGTTTCCACTTTCGGGTGCAATCAGTATTCGTCTTCTACGACTATGCCAGGGGCTGGCCTCACTACACTTTATTCGCTCAAGCAGCTACATAGTACTTTCCTCCAGTGGCCTTACTAGTGAGTGGCCTCGCTACGCTTGATTATACCTACTATACCTACCTTAAATATGAACAAGCTTTATTAAAGCCTTAATTTGGACATGTTCTCCCTCGCTGTTCAAGACTCTAAGCTATGCCTACATATATTATAAAGTGAACAGTAAGCTCCGCAGCCTAAGTTAACGGTTGGACCTATAACACCCCGTGTCTTAAGACGTCTTTTCGTATTTGTCGTAGTCGCAGGCTTTTCTCCTGCGATTCGGCCGCCCGGATGTGCCCCTTTGTCAGGCGATTATGGCCAGGACTAGACTTTCACAAAGCCCCTTGATTACATGCAAGGCAGGCGCGAATCGAGCGCAGCGAGGCCAGTCCCCGGCAGGGCCGCCGGAGGTAAATACACACAGCTGCTTCAGCGAATCGAGCATCAAGCGCAGCGAGGTCGGCTCCCGGCAGGGCCGCCGGAGGCAAACACCATACCGCTAGAGGTAAATGCCACATAGCTGGTCTAGCGAGCCGAGCATCGAGCGCAGCGAGGTCAGCCCCAGCAGGGCCGCCGGAGGCAAACACTATACCGCCGGAGGCAAATGCAATGCGTCTTGGAAAAAATTCACCGTAGGCTACTTTCCTGTTGTACCCTCGGCTCTACTGATGTCACCAATGCAATGATGAAAGAAATGCGGTCAAATCCGCAGTCTCGGCTCTACTGGTGTTGTCAGTTCAATGATCAAAGGAATGGGGTCAAGCCGCAGGCAAAATGGGCCTGGCACGATCCTCACAAAGGCTCTATGAATTCCCCCCCATCTATGAGCGAGTGAAGCTGTACTCGGCAGCCCTTCCTGTATATATGTACATGTATCTCCACAAGACAAAGCAAAAAAAAAACGAGTCTGACCGTGCCATCAGAGCTGTCGGATTACATAGAAATAGGGGGCTATCCCAGTGGCCCGATTACCAAGTGAAAAGAAGAAAAAGGGGGAAAACATAAACAAATCTAGGGATAAATCTAGAGCGAGCGCGCCCGCCTGTCCCCCAAAACTCGCTCTCACTTTTCGTTCTTGACCTCCTTCTCCTGGTTTTTACTGTTCGTCTTCGTCGCCACCTTATCCTGCTTGCCGCTAAGCGTGTTCTTGGGCACCCGCGCAAGCCAGTAGATAAACATGGCGCCGACAATGTTGACAAAGATGTAGACCCAGAGGAGGCCAAAGTTGCGCCACCGCTCACTGTAGTAGCTGGCGACACCGGTAAGAAACGTGTTGGTGTCCTTGATGGGGCAGAATTCACACGTAGACCGGGTGTTGTTGTCCATGAGTGCGCCGCCAAAGATGTCGAGATATGGCCCCAAGTACTGCAGACAGGTCTGGCCGCCCACGGGCTGAAACCTGAGCAGCTCGTTGGACGCACATTGCACATTCGTGTTGGCCACTGCCGTGGATAGCATCCCCGACACGAGGTACGTAAAGGGCGACACGCGATACATGAAAATCCAGAACCGAGGCAGCGCGTCCGGCGCCGCAAGGACACCGCAAAAGATGAGGCAGAGGGAAAAGGCGAACTGCGCGATGTTGCCGCCGGCCTCTGCTGTGTCAAAGCCCGCAACCACCATGGTGGAAAAGGTACCGGTGAAGATCATGAAAGCCAGCAAGAACAGGAACATCAGACCACCACGTTCAGCGACGGCATCAGTAGGGATGGCGTTGCGCTGGAGCCCGACCGGATAGTACCAGGAAAAGTACATGAGAGCAGCCATCAGTGAGTTCCAGGGGATCTCGACTATGATTTGCGAAAGCATAAAGACCTTCCAGGAGTAAACCTTCGATGGCCGCTCACGAGCCTCGTAAAGCGATCGCTGTATGATGAACTGAGGCATGGACTGCTGCACGATTTGGCCAAAGACGGTGAGCAGCTGGAAAATGGAAAACATTTGGTTTTGAAGACCCTGGATACTGTTGGGTGCCCGGAAGAAGACAAAGCCAATGAACAGGGCAACGAGGGTGCAGAGCGCAGTCTTGGCATAGATGTAGACGGGGGTACGCCAGTACTGCTGAAAGACACGGAAGAGATTCTCCTTGAGCTGGACCATGAAGGGTGCGGCGAACTCGCGGTAGCCGCCAGAGCCATCATCGGTGCCATCCGCGGCAGACGTGGCGCCCTGCTTTTCGCGCTTGATGTTTTCCAGCTCGTCCTGCACAGCTCGGTATTCCTCGCTATTTCTCCACGTGTCGAACCAGTCGACGTCGGTTGATGATCCGGGCGCCGCGCCAATGACGCTGAGCATCCACTCCGCAGGGTTGGCAGCTTCTGGGCAGGCATGTCCCCCGTTGCGTTCAAAGTAGCGCGTCAGGGTCTCGGAGTTCTCGCCAATGTCGCCAAAGTAAACCGTTCGCCCACCTTTGGCGAGGAAGAGAAGACGGTCAAATCGCTGAAACAGCATGGCCGAGGGCTGATGGATGGTGCACAGGATAGCTTGGCCGGCCTTCGTCAACTTCTCCAGCAGATCGAGGATGGCCCACGAAGTTTGCGAATCGAGACCGGACGTGGGTTCGTCGACGAAGAGCAGCAAGGGAGGCTTCGCAGCCAGTTCCACGCCAATCGTCAAGCGCTTGCGTTGCTCGACATTGAGACCCTCGCCGGGAACACCCACGACGGCGTCGGCGTATTCCGTCATATCGAGCAGCTTGATGACTTCGTCGACATAGGCAAGCTTCTCGGCCTTGGGCACGTGAGCGGGCTGACGCAAAATTGCACTGAATTCCAGAGCCTCGCGAACAGTGGTAGTCTGCAAATGCAAGTCTTGTTGCTGAACATAGCCCGTCTTGCGCTGGAAGGACGTGTCTCGAGGCCGACCGTCGACAAGCATCTCACCGGTAATGACACCCATGGACGTGCGGTCGGCCAAACAATCAAGCAGAGTGGTTTTGCCGGCGCCAGAGACGCCCATGAGCGCCGTCAGCGTACCAGGTTTCACCCAGCCGTCAACGTTGTTGAGAATCTGCCGAACCTCGCCCTTGACCTTGACTTCGTAGCAAACATTGTGCCATTGAAAGATTGAGGTCTGCCTCTGTAGCATGCCGCCTTCGAGACCTCCATGGCTCTGCGCCGTGACGATTGGACCGATGTTGGCCATGGCAGCTTCAGGATCGTACCGGTGCTTCTCAGCTTCCTTGGCAGCGGCCGGTTTGTGACCCTTTCTGTAGACCAAGACCTCGCCTTTGGATTTCTTCTCAGAACCCAGCTCAGCGGCGACAATATAGAGGACGACAAAAAGAACTGCAAAGGCCATGACAATGCCAAAGTTTCGCCAGCGATTGCTCCATTCATACTCGTAGCTCGATCGCAGATAATCGTCTCCAAGAACGGTGTTCTGCCCTCGAACCGAGCCGACCGTGGTGCAGATGCGGTTATCAGTGCCCAGGTTGGCGTAACGGAGGAGTTTCGAAGCCAAGTCAGGTGATGGGGCTACATCTGTGGGCACAAACTGCGTGCAGGTGAACTGGCGGCCGTGAAACTCATTGACCATGAGCGACTCGAATGCATAGCTGAGAGGATCGACGTAGATGAGCCATTTGCACCATCCGAGCATGTAGTTCTTGGGAAGAACAAAGCCGGTGAAGACGACGAGATACAGGATGATGATGGCCGCCGGGACGAGGGCCTGAAAAAGTGTTCTCGAAGCAGAAGCAATGGTTCGGAAGAACCCCGACATGACCAGAACGGTTGAGAAGCTGATGAGCAAGAAGAAGAAGAAGGCTCCCGGCTCACGTCGAAGATTGGTCATAAAGTACAGCGGGAGGTTGAACACTATTGAATTCACGACCTTGTAAGGCAGGTCACACAACATGGATGCGATGGCTTCGGCTGATGGATGGTAGAGGGCGTATCGAGTGTGTTTCTCAACGATGGGGCGTTGAGCGTACAAGGTCAAGATCTAATCAGGAAGATTTTCAGTAAGCTCCTTGTCGGGCCTTCAGTCCAGACGAAAACGTACCTCGAGAGCGGATGCGAAAGCGTTCATTAAACA
The DNA here is from genome assembly GCA_030780645.1 of Aschersonia sp. MBC 508. Taxonomy (NCBI): domain Eukaryota; kingdom Fungi; phylum Ascomycota; class Sordariomycetes; order Hypocreales; family Clavicipitaceae; genus Aschersonia; species Aschersonia sp. MBC 508. The sequence goes on along the minus strand of JAPFUF010000254.1, from coordinate 8,132 downwards.
AGCAAAGAAGATTAATGCGCCGCGTTGGAAGAAGCTGGATGTCGTATCTTGCATGTTGTAAAAAACGCTGCTGATGATGAGGGCCAAAATGACGTTGCCGATCAGAGCTCCCACAGTCAGACTGGGATCCCCCAGAAGACGTCTCCAGCCACGCCACAAGCACAATCCTATTTGCTGGGTGAAGGACAAAGTGAAGGGGGACCTCTTCCGCTGGCCCCTGGCCTGGTGGGCCTTCTTGTTGGCGCGGAAGGCCACAGCATCGGGGCCTCCCACGGGATGTGCTTCCTTGTACTGCTCTATCTCGACCTGCAGAGCCTTGTACTCGTCACTGTTCTTCCATGCAGTGGCGAACTCGTCGGGGGTCCGGGGGGCTCTGCCTTCCCATCCAGGCCGGACAACACGCTCCAACGGGGCAGTCATGGACGTGAGGAAATCAGGAGTGGTCTGGCGCGCAGGGCACTCGAACCCCAAGTTGACGAAGTACTGCTTGGCCTCATCAGCTCGGCCGAAAAAGATCTGTCGGCCTTCATACAGGACCGTTGCCTTGTCGAAAAGATCATATGCGCTCTGAGGGGCCTGGTAAATGGACACGCATGCCGTCGTGCGGAAAAGTTGGGTCTGCAGACGAAGGGTGCGGCAAAACTCGACTGCGTTGGCCGAGTCGAGGCCACGCGTGGAATTATCCCAGCATTGAAGCGGAGCACCAGAAAGCGAGGCTTCGGAGATGGTGACACGCTTGCGCTCGCCGCCGGAAACACCCCGGACATACTCATTACCAACGCGGGTATTGATGGTGTGGCTGATGCCAAACATGGCCATGACAACGTCACGGACGTGATCGGCAAAGGCATTTCTGTCCAGACCCTCAGGAAGCTGACGGGCCTGTCGAGCACGAGCAGCAAAGGTGAGCGTCTCACCCACTGACAGCTGAGGAAAGTGGACATCGACTTCTGCGGTGTAAATGGCCTCGCCACGGTGCCTGGAGTGCATTTCCTTGGCCGAGATCCCTAGAGTCACCAACGTCAGTCCATGGTACTTCGCTGAAGACATATGTAGCGGCAAGAATGTTTAAGGGGTAATCCCGCTTACGATGTTCCAGACTCGATTCTCCCCCATGACTGATTGGAACGCGGCCACGTCGGGCAGACCACCGTTGACTTGCCGATAAACACGGTTCGCGAGAACTGAGGAAATGAAGAACAAGGGTTGGTGCGTTTTGGCTTACCTTGATAATTGAAGTAGGATCCATCACCGGCGTAGATACCGTTCATCTCACCAGCGATGGTCTTGAGGAACGTCGAGCATCCAGATCCAGGTGGGCCGAGAACCACGAGCATTTCGCCCTTGCGAACCAGTCCGTCGAGATTGCGGAGAATTTCGATGCGTTGCTTGCCACCGCCCAGGAACGAGCTGGCAGCCGAAAGCCAGATATTTGCCACGTCCTTCTGGTAGTCAGTGGGGACTCCGTAGCCATGAACATTGAGATGCTGATAGCAGACGCCTGCCGATCGAAACTCCTTGCCGTCTTGCGATACCAGCTCAACGACGGCTTTGGCCCATTCCCGGGCGCTGAAGTTGGGTGAGTTGGGGTTCAATGGCGAATCCTCCTCGGCACAGAATGGGTTCTGTCCCGGCACTGCTGCGGTGGAAGTTCGCGAGTAGGAGCGAGCCAGAGCCTGCACGACCGAGGATCGACGAACCATTTCCGCCTCTACAGAATCCTGGTCCTCCTTACCCCACGAATCGGTGTGAGACCCCATCTTGTCATCACTGCGGCCCTCCGTCGTCGATAAAACATCTGTCCGATCGGGATCGCTGTAGACGGTAGATTCGGCTTGCTCCTCACGGACTGGGAGTCGATTGCCTTGGGGCACTCCATGGCTCGAGGCCGTGGAGTCGTAGTTTGCGTTTATGCCACTCATGGTGGCGAGGCAGGCAACGCCCGTGCAAGCACTGAAGATATGTCGCGCGCAGAAGTCGTATACTCTTGATGCAGAAGAGTGCGGCGCGAGATTTATGAGTATGATGGCCAAGCACGGTGCATTCCCGCGATCAGGAACAGCCGTGAGCAGGTTTTTCTGGGGCAGGACGAGGGCTGCTGACTGCTTAAGTACAAAGCCGTGAAGAGTAAGAAACGACGGCCGAGCAAGCACGCGGTAGCAGCTATGCTGAGAGCAAGGGGGGTGCGGTGGTGTGGTCAGATCTTGGACGGGGGTGTGCGTGAGCGAGGGAGTGGGAGTGGGAATGGGAAGCAGGCTGAGTTGGGGGGGTTGCGTTTGGGTGAAACCCCTTTCGTGCGTTGCATCTTCCCAATTGACAAGAGGGTTTAGGGATAAACAAAGCAAAATCGACGCGAGGAACAGAAAAGGGAAGGTATGCACTCTGTCGCCCGGGCACCTCTGCGGAGAGATACGGCATTCAGCAGCGACACACCGCACGCACGACATACAACACGGTTTTACCCTGCGATTCGCTGCAACGGCGGGAACAGGGCATAGCGATGCACCCGAGCCCGAATTGGGATTCTACCTATCGCGAGGGAACAGGAGGCCAGGCAGGCAGACAACCCAAGGAGATGGAGAAGAAGGGTGCGCGCGCATGGGAGAAAAGCAGCTGGCCAGTCTCTCTCTCGGGCGGGAATCTGACATGCCGGAACCCTAAACCATGCGTGATTCACGGAAACCAATCCAGAAAAGGTCTAGAGGTCGGCCAGAAGCAGGACTCCGTTAGGCGGTTTATTGCCGTGGGCCCCTTCGCTGACGGGCAGCGCGCGCAACAGCACAGCTTGCAAGAGAAGCCAAAAAGAAAAAGGAAAAAATAAAAGAAAAAGTCACGGACGTAATGCTGCATACAGTCAGACCATTTCGGACCGGCTCGCATCGAAACGCCGTGCTAGTTGCTGGGCTAGCGGCGGCGGCGGCGGCGGCGGCGGCGGTGTCTCAGGGAAGACTGACGAGGAGAGAAAAGGGAAGATTTAAGAAGAAGGAAGAGACTGGAATAGGGTTTCGTACCGTGCAATACGAAACTCCCGTGGATGATACGAAGATCAGTTCGAGCACCGGGCGCCTTGACGACTCCGACGCACCGTCAAGGAGAGGGAGGGAGGGGAGAGAGGTATGGGACGCCAATCCGGGACCGCGCGTGGAGCTTCTTTTGTGGAGCGATGGAGGGGCGTGGGGGAGAGATGAAGATGGGCAAATGCAAGATGCTCATTAATATCGGCGAATTCAGTATTACTTTTTTTTTTTCCCTCCTCCTTCTCGGCTTTTGTATACCCTGCTTTCTCTTCGTCCCCTCATTCCCTGCCCTCTTGGCCCAGCTAGATGGGTATAAGGTAGAGGGGCCCAGTGAAAGAAAAAAAAAAAAGAAAAGCCCAGAGATGGGAATGAATATAGAAAGGGCGAACGAAGGAAACCTATATGGAAAGAAAAAAGAAAGAAAAGAAAGTTAAGAATTAAAGGAATGGTCCATCACACCCGCGACTGGCCGCGGCCTGAATCCCACCAGATGAGAACAAAGTCCGCCGCCGCCGCCGCCGCCGCTCCATCGCCACGCCACAAGCCAACACCTCTAGTACATATGTACTATGTATCTTTCTGCGTTGTTCACTTGCCCATCATTTCTTGGCCAACGGATTGAACACCCCGACACAAAGTGCTGCGCACAGGAAGCGGGTACACACGTCTGACGTTCGGAGTAATTGAGCGGTCGGTGCGGCCGAAGTGCTGCCAAGCACGACGCGGACAGAGGCCGCCCGGGTGGAGGAAGAGAGGGATTGGCAGGGAGTAGTGGGCGTAGTAGGAGGAGGTAAGGGAGGGCCCAGGGAAAGCGGGCGGGCTGTCGGGTTGCTCAAAGACCCCGAGTCGCTCCCGGCCGTCTACGGAGTAGGGAAGGGCGGAAAAAGCATTACACGCAGAGGCAGTCACCACGGTCGGTCAGTCAGCTCTCTCGTGCATGTGGCGGCTATCTCTCGGCCGGCGGGAACCAATTGGTAACGCAATGCATGGGCGGGCTGCTCATCGCTTGTGTTCGCCTGCAGCCTGCCTCCACCATCAATCACCACCGGTTCTCTCGGCCGCGAAGGCTCGACCGCGTCGCGTGGCCAGGCAAAAAAAAAGGCAGACAGTACTCCGTAGTAGAGCCGCACCACCTGCTGCACCTGCTCAGCATGTTGCATATATTGAACAGTGCCGTGATGCTCGTTGACTTCTGCGCACACGTCGATCATCTTCCCAAACGCCTGCTGGTGTTGCCAAGGACGAGGGGAGGAGAGAAGGGTAGGGGAGAGGCGCAGCCGCGAATGCAATGGGTACATGCAGAGGGCGACTAACTACAGTACGGAGTACATGCTTGCCACGTCTCCATGCTACGTTCTAGATTATCAAGAACCTCCGACTGTTGCACAAAGACCGCCACGTCTTTGTCCCAGGCGCAGCCTCATTTGATCGCATGCCAGTGAGGCGAGATTGCGTCTCGGGGATGCGTTGGCGCCGCATACTTGCAAATGACATATGTGTGACTGGGGTGGTATTTGTGGTCACACAACTGACTGCCCTTCCAGAGTTCAAGTAGCATGTTGGCACGCAAAAGGGGAGAGAAAAAAAATTATGGGATCCCAGCAACGTGTGCCAAGATAAGGCAAACGAAGAAGCAGTGCGCCCCCAGCCCCCGGCCAGGACACCTACTGTAATGTCAGCACGCAATACCGAGTAACACGGCTTCCATTCACCTATGTACGTGCCAGCCTGGTCATCAAAATGGAATTGCGGACTTTGTCCCGCCAAAAAGGAGGGGAGAACGAAGAGAAACAAATACTACACACTGGACAGGTGCAAACGCGATCCGTGGAGCAACCCCCTTGTTTTCCGCAGCAGCCATGGCGGGTCGGCCCAGCTGCAGGGTATCGCTGAGAATGTCTCGTCGCAATCTTTCCGCTGATCGACTTCAGCTCGGCCGCTTTCTGTGCAGACATCACACGCTGTCTTGGGCACTTGACGGCCGAAAGAAGGGGTCGTCTGACGATGCCCCCTCAGCAAAAGATGAACGGCGAAAGCCAGCTCTAAATACTGTACGGAGTACGCACCCCGTACACGCATTGTACATACACGCGGATCACAATCGAGACAATACATGTGGCCCGGGCGGCTTTTGCTGCTCACCGTGCAGGAATCTGTAACCCCCGCTTCCTTATTCATGTCACGCCGAGGCGGTTCAGGCAGAGAGACGTGTGTGGTACAATCGTGTAAAGTAAGCAGCATAATAGGCGTGGGGGCCCAGCCCATACGTGCGAGGCACGTTTCGGCCCGCTTTCCAGAAGGCTCGGGCTTGCCATTCACTGTCACTCCTGGCCCGAAGCGAAGGCCCTCTGGCGATCCCGCTCGTTTCCACCACAGTCGTCCTGGTCTCCGAGCTCGCGGTGGTGCTGCTATTCTCTGCCTGGCAATCTCCCTCAAGTGACGTTTCCTGTATTTTTAGGGCTGGATGTGAAATGAAGGAGAGCATGAGATACGAGATGACGAAGAGGAGGGAGATGTCGACAAGCGCACATATAAGAAGCCACGGGTGCCGTGGGAAGGAGCTGGGAATACAGTCGTGGTCGGGTCGGGCTTGTTCATTGGGCTTGCAGGGTTCTTCTTCCTGTTCTTTTTTGCTTTTTCTTTTTCTTCTCTTCCTTTTGTTCCCTGGGCTCGTTGGCCGTCATGAGGTCCTCGACTGGTCTCCTCGTCGCGGGGCTGCTTGGCAGCGCAGCAGCGGCGCTGGGCAAGGCGCACCTGGCCCGGCGCCACGAGGCCGGATCCGTTGCGGGCGACGGGCACCACCACCAGGATGCACTCGATTCGCCCATTCTGCAGGCGCGAAAGCCCACGCCGCGTTCCTTTCAGCGTCGGACGACTCCGCACCTGTGGGGGACCTATGAGCCTCCGTCACCAGACGGCGAAGGCAGCCAAGCTCCTCCCAACGGGCAGCAGGGCCGGCCGGGCCAGCAGGGCCAGCAGGGCCAGCAACAACAGCAGCAGCAGCAGCAGCAGCAGCAGCAGCCGCCGCGACGACAACAAAACGGGGTAAACGGACACGGTGGCGGCACTGGCGGGCCGGTGCAGCGACCTCCCAACGTGCCCAACGGACGAGTCACCCCCGATGGGTACATGGGGCCACGTCCATCGCCGAATGATGTACGCTCGCTCGCCTACCCGTACGGCAGGCCCGTGATCCACGTCAACGACAGGCCGCCCTCCCGAGACGCCGCAGCGCGCGGAGGAGGCAATGCATTCGACGTACTGGGCGAGTACAGGGACGAACCCGGCGGCGCAGTTGCCGACATCGCACTTATGCGGGATGCGCGACAGTACGCCAGCCTGATGGCACCGCCGCCGTGGGCTAACCTGCCAGGAACGCCGGCGATGCCTCCATCACAAGCGGCTACATTGCGCAACGGTGTATGAAAACATTGACGTCCCTCTTCCATCTTTTTTTTCCCCTTCCCACGTGATAAATGTTGGCCCTTCCCGAAAAAAAAAAAGAGAAGAAAAGAAAGCTGACCGGGCACGCGCAGGCTTGCGATCGCGACACGCAGACGTGCCTCTTGGCCTGGCAGGAGCCTGGTCGTACTGAGGTCAGTCCATACGACCCCCTTCTTTATTCTCCCGTTCTTTTCTTTCCTCCCCTTTTTTTCTTCGACGTTGAATTTGCAATCACTGGACGATCCGGCATGTGTGTATATCCAGTCGCACCGGAGCTGACCACCTCTTTTGCAAAACAACAAACAGTGGCTGTACGAGCGGCATCACTGTTCTACTGTAAGTCACACGTCTACCCGGCCCGCTTTCCTTTGACCTACTTCCACGGTTACTCCCGCTCCCTCATCCCGACGACGCTCTGATGTTAGGCGGACTGAACGCGACACACTTGCTGATATCTCTCTCAACCCGCCGAGCAGCCATGCGGACTAGGTACTTGCTCCTATGATTTCAGCGCTTCCGGCGACGTGGAGTGCGCCTGAGGCCCAGCCAAGCCGAGAGTGTGGCCCCCCCCCCCCCCTGCGCGGCAAAGATTCGAGGTCGCATTGATGGATGCCACTATGCCGTGCCGTTAGGGTTGGATTCCCGGGATCTTTTTTTTTTCCCCTTTCCCTTCCTCTGGTTTCGTTTCGGTTTCTTTGATATTTCCCGAGCAAGCCAGGTGCTTGCTTGAAGGTCACGTCAGAGTTCCGGGTAGGCCAGGTGCCCGCTGGGAGCTCGCGTCAAAGAGCCGCACGCGAAAAGATGGAAGAGTCGATGCATAGTCCTGATAGAAAGAAATGACATTCAACCCAGTCAGACATGGCAGAAGCAATAGCATGGTGATAGCAGCGCTGGCCCGGGGCAGCAAGAGAAGGTTGAGAGAGCGGGCTATGACAAAGGCCAAGACGGCAGGCAAGTCGCCCGCTCATATCTCGCCACTGTGCCTTCATTTCCCCCCTATCCCGCTCCTCTTTGAGCTGCTTTGCTCAGAACAATGAAGAGAGAGGAGGGAGGCGATAAAGGACTCTGTGACTCGACTGCCCGTGCTGCTTCACTCCGTGTTGAGCACAATGAAGGTTGCCCACGCTCGAAAAATCCATCCATGCCCCCCCTCCTTGCACACGCCGCCCTGTCGACCGCGAAAAGCGTCTCTTTCTGTAATGAGGCTTTGGATCAAAGACAGCCAACCAGCCAGCTATAGCTGACACGGCATGGACACGCGATTTATCTATGGTCCGTCCCAAACTTCCCCCCCTCCTCCCATTAAAACCGCCGGATACAAGGTTGCCAAGAAGATTAAAAAAAAAAAGCCCATGCCATACACACTCCTACAATCACACACACATACCCACGCCCAGTTCTGTCATGCCAGTGTCAAGCTACGCAGCTGGGTTTGCGTCACTCTGGCCCGAGCAGACCCTTGCACTCAAGGGGTTTGCCAGAGAATCACGAGCGCCAGTGATATGACGCGCCCATCGAACGAGCAAGACTGTGCCGTTCCGGAATACCGTACGTATTGCCAAGGAGGCGCCTAATCTGCCTACCCGCCCAGGCAGGTATAGAACAAAGGGAAGCCCCTTCCACCGCCTCTCTCCTATCTTTTTCCCCCTCGGGCCGCCGCCGCCGCCGCCG
>JAPFUF010000253.1:0-35416 GCA_030780645.1 Aschersonia sp. MBC 508 | reverse complement strand
CGACTGGAGAGGTCCGTCAGCGTGGGCGACGGCGCTGGTCGAAGTGCTCTCCTCTCCCAAATTCAAAGTCAGCAGCCGGCTTTGGCTTCATCGCGAAAGCACCAGCCTCACGCGGGCGTTGGCCCATCGCAGCAGATGGCCATCGATGATGTTTGTCGCGTCTATAAACAGCGCCGTGCCGTATTGTGCTCGGCGCCTGTCCATGCACTCGGGCAGGGGACTGGCTGGTGCTCCATGGCCTGCACCATGGTGCCGGAGCCAGTGAAAGGCCCAGCGACGGCAGACTGATGCGCTCGGCGGAAATTTTGTTAAAAAAAAAAAAACCTCCAAAATTGGCGAGACTATTGAATACTCGGGCCACGTCGAGTGCCTTGCATGGTGAGAGGCGTGATGGGAAAAAAATAGCCGCGAAAGCCGCATCATTCCCATCAGGCAGCGAGAACTCGAATTCACTCGGCATCGCTTCAACTCCGTCCCTCACCGTTCATTCATATAGTCGTGCCTTCCCGGCTCATTCACCAAGGGCCCAGCATGTCACTTACTCACTCACTCACTCCCCTTGCTCACTGATCCTCTGAACCACGACAACAGATGATCCAGGGCGACTGTGTTTGATCTTCATCCTTTGCGCGACACTTGCAATCCCCCTTGTGCGCCGTTTCAGCATCACTCTGAGACAGCTTGACCAAACGCCTCGGCCCCTCCCCCACTGACTGTCGCAGCAATCCCGAAACATAAGCTACCACAGACTTTTGCTGTAAGCTTAATCCCGAGATTGGGCTGCGCAGGAAAAGTTGCGCTGTCTCGGCCTCGCCTACCTGCCTATATACTTGCTCTCTCGACTCCCCCCCTTCCAATATTTCAATTACCCTTCTCTTTAAGCTTCCAATAAAGTCTGTCCAATTTGATATTGGACTGATTCAAGCAACCCCACACAATATGAGACTCCCGACACGAGCATCAGCGCTGCTATGCGTCTTGGCCACGTCCATACAGGCCAAGTTGCTCCCCGCGGATCAGCTAGCGCTCTTTGGACAGACGCCCATCGAACCGCTGCTCCTATCTCCCGTTGCCGTCTCTCGAGCAACCCCATTGCCGCAAGATGAAGGGAAAAACACATCTCAGCTGTTGAAGGTGTACACTTCAAAAACCTTCTCTGGTGGACGTGGCATGTCCATCATCACTACCCCAGACCGCATCAAGGACTTTGCCAACGTCGATCCTCTGGCTGAAGGCACGAATGAGGTTGACCCATTTGCGCCTTTTGAGGAGCGGGTTATTCCTGGAAAAGGCCGGGGCCTGTTTGCCACCAGGTACATCCACCGCGGCGAGAGGATATTTGCCACCACTCCCCTCGTTCTCATCGACTCCGCCATCATCGATGAGGACGACGACGTGCAGGAAAGCCTGGTGAAAGAGGCTGCCGAAAAGCTACCTCCCAGCTCACGGGACTCGTTCTGGGACATGTACGCCCAGAACGAGGCGATCCCTGCCCGCAGCCGCGTCGACTCCAATGCCTTTGACGTGGATGTCCATGGCAACAACTACTTTGGTGTCATGCCAGAGAGCGCTGTACGTATAACTCGACCATCACCCCTCTTTTCTTTCTTCTGACCATGTGACCGATAGCGCCTGAACCATGATTGTCGCCCAAACACAAACTACTTCTTTGACCCGGACACCCTGACACATTTCATCCATGCCGTGACAGACATCCCGCCGGGCACTGAAATCACTGACACATACATTGACGTCACCATGCCGCGGGACGCGCGCATGGCCAAGCTGAAAAGAAACTGGGGCTTCACGTGCTCCTGCAGCTTGTGCTCCGCGCACTCGAAGCTCTCAGATGCGTCGGACGGCCGCCTGCAGCACATCCAGGAGCTCAACGGCTACTTCTGGCAAAGCTGGGAGGCGGCCACGCCGGCCATGGCTGAGACTCTCATCAGCCTGTACCAGCAGGAGCGACTGTACACGTCGTACAGCCAGGGCTACATGAATGCTGCGTTTGCCTACTGCGCCGCCGGGAGACACTGGGAGACAGTCAAGTACGCCCACCTCGCCCACGAAGCCACCATCCTGGACGACGGCTTCCACAGCGGTGACGTGGACACTTTGAAAGACTTGATCAACGACCCAGAGTCTCAGACTTGCTGGTTGCGGAGAGAGAGGGGACGCACCCTAACCCCCCTTGATTAGAGGGCTTGGGAGGAGCTGGAGGCGTTGATGGACTATTTGGGGCAGAGACGGGGGGCATTGGAGATTTGAGCACGGCATGGCATGGCGAGGATTTATGATGACGTGACGATGCTGGGCATTGATCCTTTCTTGTTTTTTTTTTCTTTCTCCACTTTCTTCATCTCCCTTGTCGTACTTTTGACAAGCTGTACAGGGAGGGAGGGAAGATTATGATTATGTACGGGCTGTCCTAGACTCCCCAACAATTGGGCTCGTTTGTCCGAGCCAGATATTCATGGTGTTTCGACACCCATATTTGACACATATTGAGAACTTATCGAGAGAGATGGCTCTTCTCATCTTCTGCACACATGCACACACTGGAAATGAGTTTTTTTTTGCTTTTCGTTGGGAGGGCAGCTGCGAAGCGCCTGACTGACACACACGCAGAGAGCTCCATTCTCTCCTCTTTCTTCACACGTACACACACTGGAATCGACTATCTTGGGGGGGAGGGGGCGATTTTACAGCAATTAATTTGACGCATAGAGAGAGATCCATTTTCGTATCTTCTCCGACCGCACATCCGTGAATGACTGTCCTGGAGGAAGGCAACTCTGCAGCGCTTGAACTGACGGACAGAGAGAGTTCTATGCTCTCGTCTTCTCCACATATATACGGCCTGGACCTGACTATTCTGGAGAAAAGGCAATTTTGCAGCGCTTGAACTGACGGACTGAGAGAGTTCTGTGCTCTCGTCTTCTCCACATGTATACGGCCTGGACCTGACTATTTTGGAGAAAAGGCAATTTTGCAGCGCTTGACATGACGGACTGGTAGAGTTCCATTCTCTCATCTTCTCCGCATTTATACGGCCTGGACCTGACGATCTTGGAGAAAGGCAATTCTGCAGCGCTTGACAACCGCCGCCAAGCACAAGATCGCGTTATACTGGAAATGACTGTCTTGGGAGAGGGGCAGCGTTGCAGCACTCGAATGGACACGGCGAAAATCAGTTCCCTCATCTTCTCCATACATACACACACACTTGGAATGGCCGTTTGGGGTATGTGTACACACTGGGCACTCGAGCGCAGCGAGGACAGCCCGCCGCAGGCGACCCCCGGTAGGGCCGCCGGAGGCACACTCGTTGCGATGGGGAGGTCATGCCTCCGGCGGCCCTACCAGGGGTCGCCTGCGGCGGGCTGTCCTCGCTGCGCTCGACTGATTGCGGGAGAGGCCAGGCAGCTTTGCAGCGCTCGAACAGGTGCCGCCTGGAATGGCGATCCCTGAACGCTGTCCCCTCCTGCCCCCTTCCTTCCTCATCTTGCGCCCCTATTTGGGGTGAGGCGTGGTCTTGTCTCCTGCACTGACTCGCGGCTTGTGCCGTCGGATGGGCAAGGCATAGTAAAGCCCGCTTGCACAAGCACTTGCTCACACATTCACTCCATCAAGTTTGCTATCGGGACGCACGTGAGTCTCACTGCCCGCGCCCTTGCAGCTGCAGCTACGAGCGTCGCGTTTATGGCAAGTCTGGGAACCATTCGATTCTCTCGTCGTAAGAGTGGACGGAAGTCGAGTCCACCTTGTACAATGTCTCGTCCCTACATTGCCAGGTTCAAAACGTATGTAGCCCCTCGCAGTGTGCCCTTCCTGCACATGGCTTAGTCTCCCCGTCTCTACCGTCGTCCACGGCTACTCTCAAAGGGCTCCTGAAAGACTGATAATCCCCACGTCTCCGCTGTCGTTGCTTAGGGTATCGCCCAGACGTCCAAGGCTTGTGTCTCTCCCTCCAAAAACAGGTTCCGATGAATTCTGTCTCTCAACTAAGGAGAAAAGTCCGGAGAGGATCATCCAGTTGACTGGGAATCGCATTTTCCTGAACATACTCTAACATGGTATCTGATTCTGATGCGGGGTTTGGTAAGCGATACTGGCCGTCCAGCATGCCCACGCCGTGCCGAAATTTCCATGCTCGGTAAGTGTCCGTGGACACAGTCAAGACCTTGACGGGAACAGTTCTCAAGGGGAAGAGCCAGTAGCTGCTCAACTGGTCGTGGTAGGCCTTGACCGCAGTACTAGTCTTTTCTTCGAGGTCGCAATAGGTCTGGCCAGGCAGCTTCAGCTGCACCCACACTTTCACAGGGTCAATCGCAGTGGGACACCGGCGCACCATCCTCTTCATTACGATCCTGTCATTTGTTTGGACCTCGAGGTAGTAGCCGAGGGGAATAGGGCCACACCATGAACGAAGCTCCGCGCACCAGAACCGGATCCACGGTTCGTTGTGTGCATACGCCCATCTGAACGCCTCTGCAGCTATCTGCGCTTCATCCATCTTGGGCGTCGGCTGGCTGTATCGATGAAAGACAAAGTAGCTGGCTCAAGGTCAAGTGGTGGCTTGCAGCGAAGGAAAGGTATGTTAAAATGGTGGCTCGCAGCGAAGAAAGCGATGAGTTAGTCGAGACACAGAGAGGGTCAACTCAATGGTCTTATATGGGCTGCTGATCGGTGGTACGGCATTCTGCAGTCTTTCATGTTCACCCTCGAGTACTGATTGCTGGACCATAACCAATTCAGAAGACTGACCGCGGCACAAACGAAAGAGTCAAGCCCCTGATCACCAGAACGGGGCACGATGCGCTTCGGCCATTGTTCACTACAATATCACATTGTTATACAGAACTACGGCGCTTCTTGTACTTTGTCACTGCATCCCTGGACCACGGCACTGCGCTCTTGTACTACAGTATTTCACTCTTCCGCAGCCGGTGATGGCTGACAATGTGCATTGCACTTTGTGGGAAGGCGATTCGCGTTGGAAATACGTTGGGCAGCAACATGGTCCGGGTCTGCAGCGGCCAGTTTATGGAAGGAAGATATCGTCTCGTGCACTGTGACCTGTGAATGCATCCGTTGCAGCAGAACGAAAGACCTGTCCTCTAGGTGCTCAACATTGGCTGATCAGATATGTACCTGTTCTTTACATTTTGCTTCCATGTATCAAAAGTGGTTGCTGTCCGCGGTTTATATGGTGCCGGGTATTAATACGTCCCCTTTTAGATGCTGAAATGGGGAGAAAGCCACTGATTGCGAATGTAGCCTACGGCCAGAGGTTTGCCATCGAGCTAGAACCTTCTGGGAGTTACAGTATGGACACACAAACAACAGATAAAAACATGACTGCTATAGCGAGACACTTCGATTGATTTGAGGTCTCGAATTGATTGAAATTACAGCCCAGAAAGGAGATGCAAAAGCTGAGCAGGTGGAGGCGCAAAGAGTTGCGCATCAATCCACGTAGATTATGAGCGCAAAAAATACTTTTCGAAAGGGTGAACCCATAGTCACGGCAGATACTTGCCGTGCTTGAAGCCCACGCCCCCCGTTCACAGTCGGCTCAGCATTTGAGTGAAACAGCAAGCTCCGGGTGACTAAGCCGTCCTTATCGAGCGCAGTGAAAACATGCCCGCGGCAGCGGCCCTGGGCAGGTCAGCGGGCGCAGATCGTAGACATGACTACCCCTACCAAGGGCTTCAAGCTCAGGCAAGGACTCGAGCGCAGCGAGGCCAGCTCGCGACAGCGCCGCTGGAGGCATAAACACTATACACATCTGCTTGTTTCTCACGGCATGAGTGGTTCGAGCGGAGCGAGGCCGGCCCGCCGCAGGCGAACCCCGGTAGGGCCGCCGGAGGCATAAATACTCTACACATCTGCATATTGCTCACGACATGAGTTGTGCGAGCGTAGCGAGACCGGCCCGCCGCAGGCGACCCCCGGTAGGGCCGCCGGAGGCATTCTCAAGTGGTCGAGTGAGCAAAAAAGCCAAGGCGATATCAGAAAACACACAGGCTCGTTGTCCTTGCCGGAAGACCACTCGAATCATATCATGTTGTGTTAGTTTGGGAGCGGACCGCTCGGTGTCGAATACACAGCCGACGCATGACTTCTGTTCACGGCCGAATCAGTCCGCGACTACAATGTTCTCATGATTGACAAGACAAGGTGTACAAGGGACATTACAAGCGTGGTTGTGTCCATGGTAATGTTAAATTGACAGCGGTGTTATTATGTGGCGTTGGTGAACATCGACTCGCTCGAGCGAGAAGCAAGGTCGGCTGAGCGGCTCCTTTCGACTTGTACGAGTTCTGCTCTCCGGCGGAACTGGGTACGGTCTATCGCAAAGCAGAATGCTGTTGGATTGGGACCTCAGCAGCGCCTCGTATTGGTCGCTGGCCATTGTTTTGAAGACTTGTCCAGGGTAGCTTGGGCGAAACAGGGATCGCCAGTGTGGGCCGCGGGCCGAATTAGGAAAGAGGAATCGATCCACCTTTTAATACGGGTGGGCGGGTGTTGATCCTCCGTAGCGTCACTGGAGCAACGGCGCTAAGCGGGTGCTGGATCACACGGTCGCATGAGAAAACAAACCGATTCTCAACCAGCGTTTGGTGGAAGCATTTCATGTTGATGTCCGAGGCTGTTGTTACGCAGCTCCCGCTCTTCACAGCTACACGATCCCGCGATTCGACGACTTCTTTTCTCGTACATGTTGCACTCCGATTCGAACATTCTTGAAACAATTAGACATTCCGATTTTGCTCGACTGGCCCCCCCAAGCCACTCCGGCAGCTTTATCTTCATTTTTTTTTGGCGACACAGCAAGCCTTTGGTCCCGGCTGTACGAATGACCGAGTCGTCGTCAGCACGTCACGAGATCAGCCACGCGACCCGGAAAACAAGAGGACAGATCCTGTCCATCACCACAAACGGCGACGATTGATCCGATCAACGCAGCACCGAAGCTGGGGGAGAACAGAATTTAGTGGTCAGGGCAGCCAGGGCCAGTATCTGTTCAGCCATGACCGACGCAGGCCAGTCGTCAATAACGGTTGCCGGTACGAACAGCCATTCGTCGTCCATAGAAGCTGCAACACTGATGCTGATGATGACACAGTTCGCGTGCGACCTTTCACAATCCGGGAAGCTGCACAGCTGTGCGTTTGATGTTCCTTCGCGACCGAGATGATGGAGCAAAACTGACGCGAGCAATGCAGACAAAAGACAGATGACAGCCCAGTCTTCCTCGGAGACGGCTCCTTGGCTGGAGTCCCGACACCAAAATTACATCAGCGAGGCCTTCGAAGCGTGATCAAAGTGGTGGATGACCGTTGTCTGTGCGTGGAATTGCGCTCTTGCTTTTCTGTGGATGGAAGTGGAGGGCTAACGTGAACGATTGACCAGTGTTTTCGATCCGCCAGAGGACAGTCCCGTTCAGCGATTCTCCAGATCCGTCGTTCCAGCCTCGAGGAAAGTCAAAGACCAAGTCTTCGCATTTGACCGCGTTTTTGACGAGAACACCACACAATCCGATGTCTACGAAGGCACGACCAAGAGCCTGCTTGACAGCGTGCTAGATGGCTACAATGCGACAGTTTTCGCCTATGGCGCTACCGGATGCGGGAAGACGCACACAATCACCGGCACGGCACAGCACCCTGGCATAATATTCTTGACTATGCAAGAGCTGTTTGAGAAGATCGAAGATCGTAGCCAAGACAAGACCACGGAGCTGAGTCTCAGTTACCTTGAGATTTACAATGAGACGATTCGTGACCTCTTGGTCCCCGGCGGGAGTCAAGCAGGACTCATGCTTAGAGAGGATAGTAATCAGGCGGTCACTGTCTTTGGATTGTCGAGCCACCATCCGAGAAATGTCCAAGAGGTCATGGACATGATCATCCAAGGCAATGAGTACCGCACAGTATCGCCGACAGAAGCGAATGCCACGTCGTCTCGATCGCATGCTGTTTTGCAGATCAACATTGCCCAGAAGGACAGAAACGCCGATGTCAATGAGCCACATACGATGGCGACGCTCAGCATCATTGACTTGGCTGGCTCCGAGCGCGCGTCCGTGACCAAAAACCGCGGCGTCCGCCTGACTGAAGGAGCCAACATCAACAAGTCGCTGCTGGCCTTGGGGAGCTGCATTAATGCCCTCTGCGACAAGCGGCAACGGGCACACGTGCCATATCGAAACAGCAAGCTCACCCGCTTGCTCAAATTCTCCCTCGGCGGTAATTGCAAGACTGTGATGATTGTCTGCGTGTCCCCCTCTAGCGCCCACTTCGACGAGACGCAGAATACACTGCGCTATGCGAACAGGGCCAAGAACATCCAGACAAAGGTAACCCGGAACGTCTTCAACGTCAATCGACATGTCAAGGACTTTTTAGTCAAAATTGACGAGCAGATGGCCCTTATCAACGAACTCAAGGCGCAGCAAAGAGATTCGGAAAAGATGTTCTTTGCGAAATTCCGAAAGCAGTGCGACAAGCGAGAAGTCATTGCCCGAGAAGGAGTACAACGGCTTCGAGCCGCCTACGATCACTCAGCTGCGGAGCGTCAAGAGCGAATCAACGCGATGAAGAAGCTGAGGGCGTTTGAGAGGCGCATTACTCTGTTGACCGGATGGCTAGCGGCTTTTGACACAGTATGCGAGAATCGGGCTGACGGTGATGAGATGCCCGAGAACTTGACCTCGATTCGCAAGACTGCCGTTGGCATCCTCGCGGAGCTGGAAAACAGCCGTCAACATATTCATCAGAAGCTGGAGAA
Organism: Aschersonia sp. MBC 508; assembly: GCA_030780645.1. NCBI lineage: Eukaryota > Fungi > Ascomycota > Sordariomycetes > Hypocreales > Clavicipitaceae > Aschersonia > Aschersonia sp. MBC 508. Next base: position 26,620 of record JAPFUF010000253.1, on the reverse strand, counting down.
ACCCGCTTGGGAGCGAGCCTTGGATACTGCCCTGTCCCACAGTCTGCAGCAGTTGGACGGCCTCGAAGGGGCGGAAAATGGAGAGAAGTCAGCACTGTCTCGAGAAGCTGAACTCCTCAAGGCCAATTTCGGCCGCGAAGCCTATCGAGAGGTCTTGGAACAGGACAAGGTCGGCGACGCAGCTATGATGCAAATGCTCCTGACTGCGCAATTCGAGATGGTCACGTCCTTATCCGATACGTTGGCCATGAATGAGGCTAGTGCCGTCACACATGCCAAGGAGATTATTCACAAGCTCCTTGAAACCGGTTTCACTGCGGCCGGCCAAGTCGTGAAGCCAGATGGGTCGCTTCCCGTGGTAGACCTCTTCCCTCCGTCGCGCAAAGGAACGCCAAAACGGAAGAAGAATTTCGGTGTCTATGTCAAGCCCATTGCTCCTCCGGCGCTGGGTGCGATTCAGAACGAGCACGTGTTTGCGAGCCCAATGAAGTCTTCGCCCAGGAGGCGTAAGGCGCTTGGCACGGCGAAGAAGGGAATCAGCTTCACGCCCGTGAAGAAGGCAAAGAATCGAGGAGTACGCTGGCGGGATGACGAAAGTGTTGACGGGACTTTGGCTGACTTTGCGTCGACACCGAAACGAGCGGAGACTGCGTCTGACCTGTCGTCAGCTGAGAAGACTCCATGCACACCGCCTCAAGACTCAAGCCACCATGACGATGAACCGCAACCAGCAGGGGTGTCCAGCCCCAAGACCGAGCCTGAACAGACTGAGGAGGCCTCCGAGGGCAGCAATATGATGGGTGCAAAGTCTAGCAGGTTTCAAGCGGGGTTTCTTTCCAAGACGTCGAGGCCGTCAATACAAATACAAGAGTCACCTTTGATGACAGCACCCGTGCTCCATGGGAGTTTGTCTCGGGAAGCCACTCTTTCGGATCGAACTTCGCCCTTGCGCCAACTCGATGCTGCCAATGCCGGGAACATGTCGCCGCCACCATTGGCGGTGCCACGGAATAGAGTGAGTCCGCTTCGACCGATGGCCCCAACTACTCATTCGGACGAAAACAATCCTCCATCTCACGGTACTCCGGGGTCCGGCTCGGACTCAGAATCGAGTCTCATTGATGCGCGGAAAATTCGCAGCGCCCTGCAGTCGGTGAAAGGGCGCCGACCAAGTGCCCTGGGAGGCCCAACAGTCGGCGCTCAAGGCCGACGAGTTTCGTCAATCTCTGCCATTCCGGAACGCGTCATGGCCCGGCCTGCAATGTCGTCGGCCCTGGCCAGCAGCAGCAACGGTATTTCGAGATCACGGCGCGGTAGCTTGGAGCGACGTCGAAGTCCCCCGCTGGTCTGCTCGCCCGAGATCAAGGCCGACCGAAGTCTCACCGCCGGTCAAGCACGGCGGATGAATATGGGCGGCAGTGTCAGAATCGAGAACACAGCAAGCAGCCCAAGGGAGGGTATGAAGGAGGCGCCACGCCGCGTCACTATTAATGTCGGGGCGACGCCGCATCGACGCCAGGAGAACAAGGGGTCTGTGGGCTGGCGATGATGAGACGCAGCGATGCTTACTTTTTTTTTCTTGTTGATATAATCCTTGTGTCCAAGAGAGACTGGTCCTCACACTTGAAGTGGCGAAGTGTCGCGACGCTGGCTGCTGGACCAGTCAGTGCCAGCTGGGAAGGTGGTCGGGGGCAAGGACACAGTGTCCTCGACGGGTGCAATTGTGTAATTGGGCATCACTGGCGGAGTTTTGTAATTACAAGTGCAGATACTGGCACATGGTGTTTTTTTGCGTAGACGTTTTAGGGTTCTTCTGTGGACCGAGAATCCAACATGTGCATCACAACCGTTGAGTTTCTGCGTGCGAGAACGAGATGACGGCTCTGGGAGCAGCACAATTTCCCAGTACGCAGGCGTGTTCTTCTGCCTTTATCTGTAGCTTTTGCTTGCATGCAGCACCACATAAAAGTGTCAAGCTACCTCTGCCAACTACACTCGAGAAGCAGGCTTTTGGTAGCTAGTTGTGGCGAGCCCGCGAGCGATCCCCCACGTTTCGTGTTTTCAGCCCATCTGGAAACTCGTAGCAGAGTTGGCATTCGGTGTTCTCTCTCGAACCGTGGGCTACGGTGGGCTATGGTGGTTACAGCAACCGCAGCACTCGCAGCAAAGGACTCCGACGAACCTGCCACGAGAATTACTCAGTTTCCACACACACACACTCTCTCTCCCTCTCTCTTCTTCATCTCTTCCTTCAGGGCTTGGATTGGGCTGGGGTTCTGGTTTGCTTTACCTCGGGACCATGGCACGAATAGACCATCCGGGGCCGGTGGCGTCTGCGCGCGGAACGAGAGGGCCCAGCTCTGCCACGGCGTTGTCTTTGTAAAAGTCAGTTCAGCCCGCCAAACCCCTTGTTTCGTAACGGTGAGTGTTGCGGAAAAGGGGGCACTGACCGAGAGGGACTGCTGCGGCACAGAGAGCAAGTAAAAACGCCGCCACAGCGGAGGAGCAGTGCATCGTGATGGTTTGGCTAGCGCGCGGCGTGCTTTGCAAAGACTACGGCGGAGAGGAATTCTGCGCATGACTTTGCAGGAAGCCAGAGGCACATGGCTACTTTGTATCTGCCTCCAAGGCGCAGCGCAGTACCCTCGCAGCTATCAGAACGAGCTGCCAAATCCGGACGAGTGCTCGGCTGACTGTTTTCCGGCTGCGATATCAGTGACAGCTGTGCATGATCCGCACCGCACAGATAAGAAACATTCTGAAGCGCAGCGAGGCCACACGGACAGCACGATGATTCAGCCATGTTTGCTTTGCGATTTTGCCTCCGGCGGCGCTGTCGCAGGCTGGCCTCGCTCCGCTTGAAGTACTATGATATATATCAAGAGCAGCTTACTTCGAGCGGAGCGAGGCCAGCCCGCGGCAGCGCCGCCGGAGGCAAAATCGCAAAAGGCAAGCACCATGTCATTGTATCTCCGGCAATGCTGGCGGGGGTGGCCTCCCCCTTTTCTCGAAGTACTACGATGTACGTCAAGAGCAGCTTCACGAGCTTGCGAGGCCAGCCCGCGGCAGCGCCGCCGGAGGCAAAACCGCAAAAGACAAGCGCCGTGCATTTATGCCTCCGGCGGCCCTGCCGGGGGCTGGCCTCGCAAGCACGAGTCGTAGCTGCCCGCCACTGAGACTGGCCGGCCGATAGTCGAGTGCCCTGGTATGGAGCCATGTTGGGCACCGGCTGCGTGAGCCATCGCGGCCAACGACGCTGGACTTGCCATTCAGGCCAGGCCATGCCACGCAGACGCAGCTTGAGCTTGATTTTTTTCAAGGAGCGAAGAGCCATGGCTAGACGTCTTTCTCTAGTCTATGAGCATTTCCATCTCAATGACGGACAGCTGCAGGCTCTTCTGGGTGCATATGGGCTGCGGCGGTTACCATCGTCCGTTGCCGCAAGTTTATCCTATCTCATGCCACGACGCACAGCCCGCTTCCCTGCAGCCCAGCAGGCCTGCTCGCAGCCGATAAGCCGGCCGCTGAGCGACGGCCCGAATAGACGGGCACCTGCTGACCTACCACTCGAATTTGGTACTTGCGCAGATAAGAATACAAAACAAAAGGTCGGACGATGGGAGACTCAATGGCAATCAAAGGTGATAAAGGTAGATAGAGGCACAGCCAACCGGCATTCTGACGGCTTGAAGTAACCATTACTATGCAAGGCGAACCTGACAGCGCGTCTCGTGATCGCGGACCCGACCGACGTGTCGAGCCTCCTGGTAATGTTGCAAGCCGTGACGATGGAGTTTTGTCGTTGCGCAGCCCCTGTGGTGCAGGTCTCTGCAACCCAGCTGGCCACTGCAAAGCCCGTCAAACGAGACGAGCGGCGTTCTCGAGGTAGACGAGTGGCTGAGGCTGCATTGCTCTGTGCCTCCTTGCAGAGGTCATGCATGAGAGTGGTCGTGTGCGCAATGACGTCATCGGATGTTGTGCCTCCGGCGGCCCTACCGGGGGTCGCCTGCGGCGGGCTGTCCTCGCTTCGCTCGCATAACACACTTTATATATCGTTACTATCTTGTGTGAAGAATGAGACATAAATAGTAGTGCGTGATATCTGCCTCCGGCGGCGCTGCGGCGGGCTGGCCTCGCTGTGCTCGAAGTACCGTGCTTGTGTCGTGTGCAGTCTCGCAGCGCGCAGTGGTTCGAGCGCAGCGAGGACAGCCCGCCGCAGGCGACCCCCGGTAGGGCCGCCGGAGGCATCACTACCGAGCAGAGGGGAGAGGCTTCGGCGCTGGTGCTGGCTGTCGCGATTTCGGCCAGTTTCCTCAACGGACGAGCGGCGCGCCCGACAAGCTTCTGGCGACACTGGTCACGTCAATCGTCCATTTGGCAGCTCACGCCGCGCTAAGAGCTGGACGGGAGCTAGAGTCTCGCGTGCCAGTCTGTGAGGCATGTGGATCTTCCTAGCACACAGATGTAGGCCCTTGAGGCGGCTGATCCCGCGGAGCCGATCGGAAACAGACACCTCTAAGGGCATTCTCGAAGAATCGCATGTTTCAGAGTGTCTGAGACAGCGGAATCACAACGCTCTGCGTAGAGTCGAGTCGAGTCGTGACGGCTGGTGCTTTGACCATTCCTGCTTTCGGCCTGTTGGTCTCTCTTCTTCCTTCGCTGTGTGGATTCTCGGAGGATAAATCAACGTGGCGCCCCCCGTCGCGGATCGGAGGTAAAAGAGCAAGGGAGCGAGCAGGTGGCGCGCAGCCTTGTGGCAGGCGTCGGCAGTGAAGGTGTGCGAGAGAGCTCGCTCGGGCGATATTGACGCGAGGATACGAGGCAATGATCCCCAGCAGTGGAGACACGCGAAAACATCAAGGCTGTTGCAGCGAAAAAAAAAAAAACCCCCCGAGGTTGTCATCCGAGAGCGGGCCACCAGCCTCTGAGCATCATATTGATAGCACAGCACAATATAACCAGATCTCGGGTCAGAGCAAGCTGCCTCATCGGTCGACGAGCCCGGGGAAACATGTCTCGATGCGTTGCATTGCCGAGCGGGCGGGATCGATCAAGTATCGTTTCGGTTTTAAAGCATAAAGCTCGGTGAACCCCGTCTTCGTGCCCGCGGTCTGAAGGAGACTGTTAGTGTGTTGGCCACATTCAGTGGTTAATCGTCTATTGCCAATCTTCTTGGGTTTTGCGCGATTCGGCTCAAGCTCTTCTCGCCCGCCCGGATCCAGCTGTCGACACGAGATCGACTCGCCCTCATGTAAGTGTAGAAACCGAGATCCGGCGCCCAGATTGTCAATCCATGTCTGGGCGGCACACACGACTCTTCTTGCTTGACCTTGAGTCGCAACGTCGCCCTTTTCTCGTCTGGCCCTGCGTACGATGGCAGCGCAAGCCAGACCTAATGGAAACGTCTTGCCATGTTGGCAAGTATGCACACAACAATGTAGTACAGGATGTGACGAGGCGCGCGCCACCACTTTCTGGTGATACGAAAAAAAAGCAATCTTGGACGCATCCGGCGCGGGAGCGAAACGGGGCCAGTGGAGATGATCCACACTGGGGGACCCTGCGTTCGGACAAGAAGCCTCTTGATTTACCTCATCTTTTTTTTTTTTTTTTTTTTTTTTCCCACGTACGTCCCCGTTGCGCCCGTACCTCAGCGAGAGCGTTCCTCTGTCTCCGCCCAACTTTAAACAAACCGTCAACGCCACAAAAAGCCCGACGACCGAAAGGGGGTCAAAGGTGCCAATCCCGCAACCCTCCCATCCGAAAGACAACGCCTTTCAAGCTGCACACGACATGCAAAGGCAAGCACAAAAAGTCCGTTGCGGTCGGCGACTCACGACACGAGACGGAAAAACTTGCTCAAACGCACGCAGCTGCATGGGCTGACGACCGGGACCAGGGACAGGAGAAGCGAGGAGGGGGGGCCGACCGGCCGACTGGGCAGAAGGAGGCATGGGGCGGCGAGAAGAGGGGTAGGGAAATGGCTGGGTGTAAAATAGAGTTTGTGGACCGTCGGCTGCTCTCCCTGGCTGTTGCCTGACTTTTTTTTTGTTTACTTTCCTTCTTTTCTTTTTTTCGGTTTATTTCCTTCCTGCCCAGGCGACATCTGACGGTGTATAAAGGCCCGGTGATTTTTCTCGCAATCACATCGTCGTCGATCCTGACACGATCTCTCCTTCGCCCACGACGTACACATCATACATTCATCATCATCTCACACATCGACACAGCAATATGGACCACTCAGGACATGACATGGCCATGCCCATGGGCACGGCCACCGCTACGGGCATGGCTTCTGCTGCGACGGGCGCACCACCCTCCCACGACATGGGCCCCGGCTTCTGCAAGATCTCAGTGAGAGCGAGCCTCGCTCCCAGCATTCCCAGTTCTGCCGATTAACCATCGTCTGCCATCCAGATGCTGTTCAATACCTACACAATCGATGCGTGCTTCCTTTCCGGAAAGTGGAGAATCACGTCTAATGGCATGTTCGCCGGCTCCTGCATCGGCGTCTTCTTCTTGACCATATCGCTCGAGTTCCTCCGCCGCTCCATCAAGGAGTACGACCGCTTCCTGATTCACCAGCACATGACTCGCTTCGCGTCGTTGTCGGCCCCGGTCGCCGGTGCGGCAGCAAGGAGTGCGTCGGTCAGCAGTAAGGACGGCATCACTCCCGCTGTGCGCCGCGTGCCGCCATTCCGACCAAACTTGTGGCAGCAGGCCATCCGCGCCTTTCTGCACATGACTGCTTTCTTTGTGGGCTACATTCTTATGCTGGTACGTTGACCCAGATCAGGGTCCCCCCTCCGTAACTGCTCAACCTGACCCGCTGCGCAGCTCGCCATGTATTATAACGGGTATATTCTTCTCTGCATCTTCCTTGGTGCCTACTTCGGCGCTTTTATCTTCCAGTGGGAGACGCTTACTCCAAGGTATGTCGCTACTGCCGTGCAACGAAACCGGACCGCCTGACTGACGGGCTCTGCGCTCTGAAGCGGTTCAACGAGTGCAGCTCAGGAAACGACGGTATGTTGCGGCTAGGTCGCACCAACGGCGGACTCTCTCCACGGTGTGGTTGGTGTAAATCGTGGGCGTTCCGTGCGGGACAGGAGCGTCCACCTTTAATTCGACAGAGTGAAGCATACTGGATGCCGTAATGAGGATGAACGTTTGGATGATTGAGACGCTTGGCGAGACGAGCTTCACATTTGTTGCGTGACCACGGAGACAATTGTCAAGGAGAACACGGCACGGCTATCAGTAACCTGAGCAAGTAGTCAATTGCAGAGTATCATTTCCATCTCTCTGCGGAACCTGCAGACCCGCGCGTGGACAGGAGGAATACGGTGCACCCAGTTCGCCTTGTCCTGGCATGGATGGGGCCGCTCTGCGTCACACAAGGGGCTGTCGCTGCACAGAAACTTCCCTCGAATTCTGTCAGTGACGACGACAGTTTCACAGCATGAGCCGCCCAGCCACTCAGTGAAGCTGCCTTGCGACTGGACGAAGCCATCTTGTATCACCGGTGCACGTTGTGACGCTTCGCCTCTTCCCCTGACCACCAACGGGTGTACCGCGACGACGCCGTGGCACTTGCCAGTCGCGATGGATGATTTTCGCTCAGTGCGCAGGAGCCGAGCACGGCACGCGGCCGCGCAGTTGCGCTGATCAATATCCGGCGTATGCTATTTGCCTCCGGCGGCCCTGCCGGGGGCTGACCTCGCTCCGCTCGAAGTACGTCCATGTAGCAAACGCAGCTTCTCGAGCGTAGCGAGGTCAGCCCGCGGTAGTGCCGCCGGAGGCGTCTTCGCAGCATTGAGTGTGTCTCCTGTTTTGCCTCCGGCGGCGCTGCCGCGGGCTGGCCTCGCTCCGCTCGAGGTACTGGCATGTATTGAAAGCAGCATTCGAGCGCAGCGAGGCCGGCCAGCCGCAGCGCCGCCGGAGGCAGATATCACGCACTACCAGTTATGTTTCATTCTGCACATAAGATAATAATAATACATAAAGTGTGTGAGGCGAGCGAAGCGAGGACAGCCCGCCGGAGGCAAATCGATAAGCATACTCGAGATTAATGCGATGAACATGATGATGGTGACATCCCCGGGCGGCCGCTGCAGCGGGTGGGCCTGGCTGCGTTCGAGTCGGCATTCTGTAGTCTCTAGTCTGTCCTTTTCAAGTTGACGTTCTGCGGCGGCCTGCTTCAAAAGCCTGCAGCCTCTTCTTGCGGTGTGTCGTGGCAGCATGGCAAGCCTTTGTTGTTGCGGTTGGGAGCCCGTTGTACTTGGACCTCGCTCGAGACCATAAGATCTAATGGGGTTTGGCGTGCAGCCTGCCCGTTGTCATGGACGGCCACCGGCCGATCTGACTCCATGCACGCTGGCTGCTGGGTGCCTACCCACCGAGGGAGGCAGGCAGGCAGGCAGGTTGGGTCGAAGGCGGCCGCGTCGTACCAAGAAAGAAAGAGGTATACCACCCGACCACACCAAACAGCGCTGATAAGAATCAAAATTATCCAAGTAGATATACCCTACCCGCCTGGGCCACCAGAGTCTGGACTCTACGTACAGTGGAGAGATCATGGCCAGCCAGGGTACAGCAGGCGTAACACGGTTTGGACCGCAGGTGTGCGCGCGGCGGTGGTCAGCATTGGAGCATTTCGCTGGCTGGCAGGCCGAACACAGCTACTGATGGATATGGGATTCCTTGTACCCCATTGCAGAAGGCCACGCAGAAGACTTGGACTCTTGCACGCGCGTAGGGTGTTGAGGTGATCAAGCCATGAGAGCTGTGACGGGGTTCAAGGTGCCGAAGCTTTCCTCGTACGCGTTACCGAAACCAGTTGGTTGGCTCTGCAAGTTTCAACGCGACGAAAGCACAGACAGTGAAGGAGGGATATCACCCAACTACACCAAATAGCGCTGATAAGAATCGAACTTGTACAGGTAAATATACCTACCATCCTGGGCCACAGACCCTCTTCGTCTTCCCACCTTGACACATGTACGTATTCTTTGCTGTTGGGCACATCAATCAAAAACAGTAACTGGTTGGAGCTCATCCCTTGGGAGCGCCCGCGTTTCGATGCGCCACGTGTGCTTTGGCTGTTTGACCTCATATCCTCCCGATTTCACCTTCCGGGCCTGTATCACTCATTCCCACCCAAAAAAAAAAAAAAAAAAACAGAAAAAAGATAGAGCCAAGGCAAGATTAGTCGAGCGCAGCGAGGACAGCCCGCCGCAGGCGACCCCCGGTAGGGCCGCCGGAGGCATAACCGTAGAGCGAGCATCACCACATCATTATGCTGTGGAAAGTAGAAAGACGTGGTGAGGACGGGATGGGAAAACCAACAACAAGTGCTATCTACACAGGAGTATTGCGCCCCGCGGGCGTAAGACGCACCAGCACCTGAGGCTTCTTCCACAAATTGAAAAAGCGGCTATCACGCACAAGATCCAGGTCCGGATTGAGCAGCGCCCAATCATAGGCGAGGACGAGCTTCGACAGCACGATTCTCATCTCCACGTGCGCCATGTTCAGGCCCAGACAGCCGCGGGGGCCCAGGTTGAAGGCCAAGTTGGTCAGGCGGCGCCGATCCACGGCGTGTTGTTTGCCGTCGATCCAGCGCTCCGGCAGAAACTGGTCCGGGTCGACAAAGTTGCGCGGGTCCAGCGCCGCGAGCCGCATGTCGGCAAGCACCATGACGCCCCTGGGGACGTAGTGCCCGTCGACCGTCTCGCCGGGGGACTCGCGACCCAGGCCGACCGGCACGGCGGGGAAGCACCGCAGGCTCTCCTCGATGACGGCCCTCAGATACTTGAGCTGGGCGGTGGAGTCGCCCGTGATGTCGCGGGTGGTGGCGAAGGCGGAGCGCACCTCGGCCTGCAGCCGGCGCAGGCAGCGCGCGTTCTGGGCCAGGAACGTCACGGCGGCCGTCAGCGTGGTGGAGACGGTCTCGGCGCCGGCCATGATGAGGACGCTCGCGTGGGAGGCGAGCTGCTCGTCGGTGAGCTGCTCGCCGACGCCGCCGCGGCAGCGGAGCACGTGCGAGAAAAAGTCCGGCCGGGCCCGTTGTTCGTCGTCGCCACCCCCGCGCCGGACGCGCCTCTGCGTCTTTTCCTCGGTGAGCCTGCGGTGCAGCACGTAGATGGCCCGGTCTTTCTTGCTGATGAGCAAGGGGCTCACGAGCCCGAGGAGGGGCAGCCGGTGCAGCAGCGAGGGGAGGTGCTGGGCGAAATTGGCCTCGAGAATGAGCGAGGTCCAGAAATGCGTCTTGCCGTTTTTGACGGCGTCGAAGGACTCGCCGAATGCCAGCTCGCCTTGAAAAGAGATTTGGGGCCATGTCAGTATCATATCATCTATAAAACTCTTCTAGGAATCATCAGACAAAAGGGTTATAGAGGGGTAAGGAACGAAAAAAAAAAAAAGACAAAATGGGAATGGCTCTTCTATTCAACCTTTAGCCCGACGGAAAAAAAAACCCAAAAAAAAACCAAAAATGACAATGTAGGAAGAACAGGTAAGTGTGCGAATTAGTACCGAGAATGTCAAAAGTGAGCCAGTTAAAGGCATCGGTAAAGTCGACCGCCTTCTTTTCCCGCACGCCGATCCGATCTATGGTGGCGAGGAACAGGTCCGTGTACTCGAGGATGAGGTGCTCCTGTGCTCGGAGGGCCTGCGGGCTGAAGCCCGGCGCGAGCATGTTTCGCGTTGCCGCTGCCTCGGCCGGGTCGAGGATGTGCGAGATGCCCGGCGCGTCAAAGGTCTTCCATAATACTTCCGCCTTGGGGAAATACTTGCGGCCCTTGCCCGGTGGTCCGTATACGTCGCGCAGCGCCTGCGCCGAGATGAAGGACAGATCGTTGGGACCAACGCGCACGACATCACCTGCCACCACCAGACAGAGACGTCAGTGGTTTTTTTTTTTTAATTTTTTTTTTTTTGGTAATTGAATGGCTTTTGCGCAGCGTGGGGTGAGCGCTGACCATAGGTGGCGTGGGCCTCTTGAATTATGTCGAGCCAGCGCCCGCTCATCCAACCTCGAGCATACCATATCTGCTCGATACATTAGGGGAAGCACGTCTCCGCTAGATGGGAAAGAAACGGGCACGTTTTCTGAACACGCACGTTGGAAATGGCAGCAAACGCGGGGCCTGGATAGCGGGACAGCGGGTGAAAGTACAGCGTGTACACGATCCAGACGAGCCAATATGCGCCAAACTGGATACTTGATAAAAAAACAGTTGATCAGAAGGCGGTTCGCAGGGCTGGGGAGGAGGACAACATGGGGCTGACCAAGAATCCAGACAAAACGAGGAGACCCGTGGCGAAGTGCATTCTGATCTGATCTGATGTGGCAACTGTATGAGAAGAGCTCGAGTCAAGAGAGTACAGATGGCGATTCCCTCCGACCATGAAGGAGGCCGTGATTTTGCGTTGAGTGAGATGTGGTGAGGAGGAGAGGATGGGATGGGACGAGCCGCGCGAGAGCAAAGCCAGCTGATGCGTAAAGATGCATTCCCCCTTCACCACCGTCAGAGCCCCAGGGAAACGTGTGCCAAGCATGGGAGGCAAAGCCTGCGGTGACGACGGCCGCGATCGATGTTCAGTCCTCAATGATGGCAGAAACTCATCATCTGCACAGACTAACCACGAAAAAGATGCAGATCCGCTATCGAGAGTGGGTTTGCCAAGCTTCACCCTGCCTATTCGGGACCGGGAACGACGGCATCACGGGGCTGCTTCTTCTTCAGCTGCTTCCGAGAAGACATGGTGTGAAAGCGGGAGCTACCTTTGCTCCATATTTCCGGCCTTTCGCCTGCATATGCACCGTGACAACTCTGCATTCGGGCCGCATACGCGCCCCCCGAGCGCCGCGTGCGAGCCGCTGAGTGGTCGTTGATTGCACTCTGCCCTGCTTCCGAGAGCCAGAGATGTGGACGCCCGACGCGCCGCGAGTTGCCGGCCATCTCTCTCGGCCTTCCCTTGCACGAGCAAGCACGCCGCCAATAGCGTGATGCACACTGCAAATAGCCTGCCCGTCACCTCCTGACCGTGCCTCATGACGAGATGTATCAGGTCACGTCTCACGGATCGTCAGGGTCGCAGACATGTGTGGTACATGGACCAGCGCCTCCATAACGTGTGCACGGGGAGCCATGTTACCTCTCGCAAGTTATTCTTCTCAACCCCCACAAGCCACACTACCGAAGCACCATGAACAATTTGGCCTTCGTGGCTGGGCCTCCGGCGGCGTCACCGCAAGCAACAGTGAGCCATAATGTCGCGGTTGCGGCTATGCCTGCGGCGGCCCTACCGGGAGTCGCCTGCGGCGGGCCGTCCTCGCTACGCTCGAATCACAGCTGCTGGTAATGAGATGTAGACACTGGGCTTTGTCCTTCGGGCTTCACCTATCTTTTGTGTTATTTGCCTCCGGCGGCCTTACCGGGGGTCGCCTGCGGCGAGCTGGCCTCGCTGCGCTCGAAGGACTACCGCACACGCAGCAGCTCACGCAGCTCATCTCGATTCTGTGCCAGTATTCGAGCGCAGCGAGGCCAGCTCGCCGCAGGCGACCCCCGGTAGGGCCGCCGGAGGCATAACCGTCGAGCGAGCATTATCGCGTCATTACGCTGTGATGCTTCCGGCGCGTCCCTGATTGTAAACGTCGTATTGTAGGCCAAGACTACGCAGAGCAGCTTCATAGGCCGGCTTTGCCAGCCTGCTGGCGCTTGCTTATGCAGCGTTGCAGCCCTGGGATGTTGAGCTTCGGCCCTCCACACTGCGTGGGCCATGCCAACATGCACAGCCTTGAATACGAAAGACTTGCCACGACACCTACGCTTTTTACCACGCAGAGGAGGCGCGGATTTCGCCCATGAGTATCACGGCTGTGATCATGCAGGTGTCCAGAAGGCCTGGCATGCCCTTAATTCAAAGACTCGCCAGTGTCGGTATGCACTGTGTAACGTATAAGTGCGGTGCCTGTGCGTCAAAGGACCACCATCACTTGCGTCCAGACCGACTCTCGGGACTCCGCCGGGCATGTGAGAACGTCCTGCCCATGAAGGAGTGCTTCAGGCTCTGTGCCGAAATTGAGCGGTCCCGGCGTCATGCCACGGGCTACGTTGAGAGCCCGCGCCGCTCTAATTTGGCAGATCAAACGGAGCGGAAGAGAGAAAGGCGGCTATGCACAGTCTGCCACGCATCGAAAACAAAAGACGACAATACGTCACAGAGGCCGTCCGGGGCATCTGAAGGGCTTGGCATACTCTTCTGCGACGCGGTAATTCAAACATTTCAAGCACGCGACGTGACTGTTTGACTATGACACCCATCATCTATCGCGACATTAATTGAGTCTGAGTATCTGTTCCTAGGGTGATACGACTTGAAGAAATCAAGTGGTTTTAATCCGGATCTGAATAAATGCTTAAATAGCAAATAGCGACTTGTCACGAACTCGGACCAGTCTATCTCGAGCAATCTGGGACAATGTTCATCCTTTCGGCGTGGCGCGACGATGCTCACGAGCAACGCCAACTCTCGAAATGGAAGCAGAAGGGATCTATTTGGCCGGTCCTCTACCAATCCGTCCATCAGTGAAGACGAGTCAGGCCGGCAGGGCAGTGCGTAGTCCAGGCTGCGTGCTCGCCTACATTTACCTCGATGGTATTCATAGAATCGACGATCTATCACAGAGATCACGTGTACCACAATAGACCAAACTCATAGTTCAAACCCATGAATGAAATTTTGAAGAGGAGGAAGGGGGAGAGGGAGGGGGACGAGAGCAAAACCTGGGCGAGGGAGTGGATCAAGTCCGCGATCTCCTCTCCAACCCGAGCAAAACCCACGCACCACACCAAATCTGCAAATCCCAAAAAAAAAAAAATCCCGAGCAAGATCGACCCAATCGCTCATTGGCCTCGGCAGACCCGGTCATCACCAGTACGTATACAGACATTTCCTCGTCCCATGATCCATGCACATTCCACTGTTCTTTCGAGAGACATGTGCCCGTACATGGAACGGCCGCCGGCAAAGGTCATGCAGCAACGGCTGACAATGGTGAACAGCAGGCATCCTTCAACCCCCTTACCAGAAAGCAAACATGCATCCTGCCCCGGTCCTCGCCCTGCTCGTCTCCCTGATGAGCTCCGGCGGCCTGTCCATGACCATCCGCGCCTTCAACGGCGACAAGTGCACCGGCGGGTCCTCCGTCATCAACATCCCCGAGGACCGGTGCAGAGCGACAGACGGTGCGGCCGCGATCAGGTCCTTCCGGGTCATGAATCGCGGCAAGGACGGCCACCAGGCCACTTTTTACGCTGGGGCCAGCTGCGTCGGGGAGCAGCGCTCGGTGAGCTCGGCGTCGTTGTCGTCGTCGGGCGCTTGCATCACCCTCAACTTCAAGGCCATTTCCGTGGCGGCTACAGAAGTCGAGCGCGACTGAGCGACGCCCTTGATAACTCAAAGGAGAAATGAAGGAGCAATAAAGGAGGAAGAAACAAGTGGATTAAAAGGGCTAAAAGTTACCGTCTTTTGTCTATTGCCAGGCTCGTCCTTTGACCTTGAAAAGCCATCATAGTTTTGCATCACTAGGAGAAAAGTCTTGACGGCGACAAATGCCAAACCCCGTCGAGAGTCCCTGCGCCCAAGGCCCCACGGAGAGGAGGCGAGTCCCACGGCCTCTCGCTCGCAGCAAGAACCTAGGCGCGATTCGCCTCCATCTCCAGCTCGTGCTCAACATGAGAGCCATTCATAATGTTTGCAATGTCGTCCAGCTCCTTCTGCCACGAATCCGAATCCATCGAGATGCGCATCCACTTGTCCTTGTTTGGCTCCTCTGCATCCACCGCGACCGGCCCCTCCAGCGTCATGGTACCACTGTACAGCTTCTCTCCCAAACCCGCCAACAGACCAGGCCCTGCCGCGCCGGCCCCCTTGGGGTCAGCCCACACATCCACTTTCAGCTGCTCACCTTGCCGGAAAAAGAATCTCTTTGGGAGCAACTTGTTTTCCAGCGGGAACGGCTGCTGGGACGCTTCTGGGATCTCGGAAAGCCCGAGGATCAGCCCTTGGGGGAGGAGCTCCTTGACCGCGGTGGGAAGAGCCTCGGAGAACGTGACGTTGCTGCCGCAGAGGACGATGTTGGGCGATCGGACGAGTACATGGGAGATGTGCTGCTGCTCTTCCGTGCCGTAGAGGTAGAATGGCATGTAGTCTTCTGGATAGGATGCGTCTTGGTTCGCCGTGTTGAGTGGTCGACTCTTGACCACAGACGTGAACTCGACCTCTCCTGTCTGATACTCGGATCTACATCGCGTCAGAATTCATTTCTTTCCAGTCGCGCTTGAACCCTTAAACCTACTCATAACCAGCCCTGGAGACTTTGGCCTTCATAATCGCTTTTCCTGTTTCCTTGACCGCCTGGTCAAGCTCCTCCTGGACATTCCACTTGTTGACTGATGTTAGAATGGCGGCTCCGCTGGATTCCTCGTCTTCGACGATTTGATTATAAAAGTCGACGAGTGGCTTATTGAGTTTGCCAGCCAGAATGAGCTGCTGCCGTCGACAGGCTGAGTGGAAAGACGTCTGGAACACAAGAAATGCCTCCGATTCAACCGTCATGGTGCGCGGCCCTTGAATGAGGAATCGAAGATTGTGCACTGATGTGTTACGATCGCGAGAGACCAGGACCTCTTCTCGAATGACTTCTTCAAACTTGCCCATGAGCTTGGACAGAAAATCCATCTGAGTCGGGAACGGGCTCATGACCACGTTGCGAAGGACAAACAGGCCTTGGTTGCATGCATCGATGCCCAATCTCTCCATGAACTTGCTTGCACACTTCCCGTAGTCGTCAGGCTCGAATCTCGTAGACGTCAGATACAGGG
Organism: Aschersonia sp. MBC 508; assembly: GCA_030780645.1. Classification (NCBI taxonomy): domain Eukaryota; kingdom Fungi; phylum Ascomycota; class Sordariomycetes; order Hypocreales; family Clavicipitaceae; genus Aschersonia; species Aschersonia sp. MBC 508. The sequence continues at coordinate 10,724 of JAPFUF010000253.1, read as the reverse complement.
GAATGTGCGTTGGGTCAGTGTTGGCTGAAGTGATGGACAATCTGTCCGTCACTCGCTTCATGAAGTAGTTTGCTTCGTCCAAGTCCGCGTTCACGCTCCCATCTTCATACTTCCAATTGATAGCAAAGGCGTTGATGTTGGAGTCTGATCCAAGCCTGCGAATCATGTCCATAGCCTCCGGAGACTGCATGATCTGCCGGTTGGTCTTCTTGAGAATATTCTGTCGGATCCACTGCTTCTGCTTGTTCACCTCGGCAGAATCAAATGCTTTGATACCTCCTTCCTCCGCCGGAAGCATGTTGAAAGGAACGCATGTGAAAAAGTCATTGTCCATGGTAGCAAACCACGCTGAAAGCTGCCAGTCGTTAGCAGGCGAAGCAGAGGGCAAAAGCAGGATGACATTACTCTGCCGCTGGTAAACGAGGCCTCACCGAGCAGCATTCCATAGCCACTCGGGTTCAGGCCGATTGCTTGGTTGGAGAACCACGTCGACATTGCCGCAGCGCCCGGCTTGCTGTATCAAATCAGTAAGTTCCAGCACTTCTCCCGCGAATGCTGACATTGCATCTTACCTGCCCTCGACGCCATAAACACCGATATTCTCCGCGGACCCTTGGGACAAGTACGGGGAGGACCACGTTACCAAGTGCCGCATCCTCCCGTCCCGGTACACCAGACTGCCGGCTGGGTAGGGAATATAGCCCGCCTTGTGTGGATCAACGGTGATGGAATCGGCGTGCTGAAGCGCAAGCAGATCTTCTTCAGTAGTCTTCTTCAGGCACAGAGCCGGCACAAGCTTGTCGTCGGCATCACTGCCAACAGTGTCTCCATTAGTGATCTCGTTGCGCGCCCTCCCATTGACTTGATACTTGGCAGGTCCGTCTTCCGTTCGCCGAAGCATTGTTGCAAAATAGCCACCCCAAGCTGCATCAGCGTGGATGAGAAACGAGAGACCATGTTCATCCTGAAACTTCTTTCTAAGCTCCACGATCTTCGACAGTCTGTCAACGGCGCCTTCTTCAGTTGATCCGATGATCCCCACAACGGCATAGACAGCGGTCTTGTTCTGAGCACATTCCAGCAGCCTCTTCTCAAGAAGCGTGATGTCGAGCCGAGCGTCATCATCAACTTCGATACCAACCATGCTCTTAGATCCGATCCCTGCGACAGCTACGATAGCAACAGCGTGTCAGAACCACTGTTCAAGGTTGCACCCGTATTACAAGGAAAGTCGGAAAGAAGTTACCTGCTCCCTTTGGCCAGGAGTAATGTCGGGTTTTTCCAATCAAGAATTGTATCGGGCCCGTGATCTCAAACGCCTTTTCAAGGGGCTCTCGCCCAATGTTCTGAATATTGAAGTCATTAAGAGCATCTTGCAAAAATTTGGTCGAAATGCCAAAATCCGTGTTCAATTTTGCGGGAAGATCCAGGACGGTCTCAGGCCGAAGATTCAGTAGTTCCCACGTCGTCATCTTGCTGAACAACGTTTCCTTCGCCCCCGACTTGCAAGGCTGAACCATGAATTTGTCCGCAATAAACTTGAGCTTTCCAACGCTCACTGCGCGGTGGAGCGACAGCGGGTAAAACTTGAGATTTCTCGCTACAAGTTCCATCTCAGAACACATCTCCATAGGCGGTTGGCTTGTCCATCACTCACCGACCCAGATTGACTCCAAATTTGCGACAGTCCCACCGCAAGTGACATGGCCCCATCCAAGAGGGATAGCCGGAGATTTCGCCGGATCGCTGTTGTATCCAAAGAGGTCGACCAGCTGCGCACCGACTTTGAGCTCCACCAAAGTAGTGATGGGACTGGCTTCAAGCGCAACGTTGTTGGGGTTGTACAGCATTGTCATAAAGTAACCGAGCAGGGACGGCATTGTCAAGTCTGTACACATGTGTGCCTCGTATCTGGGCGACCAGAAAGGCGCGGAATGCTCGCCCAGGAGCTGAGCAAGCTTTCTGACTGCATGGCTGAGGTTGTCTCTGATCTTTTCAAACTGTTTAGAGCGACGGACTCTGGTTGATATGAATCTCTGATCCGCCAAGTTAGCACCCTGGTGCGCCGCCGCTACAATTTGAACGCACATCATCTTCTGGGTAATAGTTCAGCCTGGCCTCGAGCAACTCATCAAGAATGGTGTTTATGTTGGCTCTGAAATCGGGCAAATTGGCACCTTTCGGCCCGATGAAGTACGAGTGGATCGTGTTGTGGTCTTCTCCGCCTTCGATTGACATCTTGACGGTCTCGTAGATTTAGCCGATCAATGGTGGAGAGGAAGAGAGGAGGAGGGAGTGCTCCAGCCTAAAGTACTGCCATGACTTATACTGGTCTCGCGCGGAAAGCCGCGCTTACGTCCGGTGTGTCCAGGCGGGAATGGAGCGCGCCTGCCCATTCAGGTCCGTCAAAACTTGCATGAAATACCTCAAGTGCAGCGTCATAGCAAGAATCGTTCCGCGGCTAGCGTAGCAATATTTGCGGAAAGACCGATCTGGTCCCACACTTTCTTCGTCAGGACGGAAGACGAAGCAACCGTCAGTACCTGCGGCGCCGCGTGCCTGTCATCGATCTTCCCCACCACCGTGGCAAACAATGACCGAGATCAGGGGTCCGGACGGGAAGCTGTGGATCATTCCATCACGGGCGGCCAGGATCCAAACAGTGCTTCGCGAGTCGGGCAAGATCAGACAGGAGACGTGCCAGATCTCTGTATCTGTCGAGGACGTCGGTGTTTTCTGATGGGCATTTTGTTTGTACTCAAACTCGTGAATTTTGGCATGATTCTGGCTGCTGATCAGCTCTGCTTCGCTATGAAGAGGGAAATCCACTTACTTTGCACTGCTTTCACGGCTGCCACCGGCGATAGCCCACCCTGAGGCTGCATGACGGTCATCCCATCTCCTCACCATGCATGTAGGCATGCAATGCTACCCCGTAGTGAAACAGCGTAGGCTGTGATTGTGCCGAAAAGGTAGTCTGTGCATCAGTAGCGTGGAATACCAGCAGAGCTGAACTGACCGCTTAGCGGGGGGACAGATTGAAAGTTCCCCGATGCAGTTCTATGGCCCCATCAACGAACCCAACTGGAGAGCGGCTGCAGCCATTGTCGGTCGTGCTCTTGCCCCATCTACCGACTACGGACTGCGTACGCCCCCATTACGTGATATCGTCCCTGTCATGTGGAGCCGCCGAGTGGCGATACGGGACGGAGCAGACAAAAATCATCCCCGAGGCGGGGGACGGGACCGGCAGTTCGACAACATTTCGCTGCCGTGGGTGAGTGACGGAGGGTGTGCGGAATGCCTATTCAGACTATTACAAATAAGAAGAAAATAAGGTTGGAAAGTCAAAAAATACATTCAATGTATCAGTCTTCTCCAGTGTCTCAACCAGGAAGGCTGCTTTATGAATTTCTCAGGCCAAGAGCTCGCTATCAACACTGGTTCGCTCTGAAGTCTGCCGAGATCTTTGAGCCAGACCTCAATGCCAACACCCCTCTTCTTTGAAATATGCAGAGCCCGGAAATCACAGCCCGCGAAGACGACGTGGTAAGCACACGTGTGTCACAAAATGTTTGAAAGCTATCGGAGCAATTCTATCTCCGACTTGTGAAAGAGGTAGTGTGCTCATGCAGGTCGTCACTCACGTCAAGCTTGAACGCACGCTGTCACATAGTCGTACAGTGCGGAGCTAAACGTCCATGCTTGTTCGCATATCAAGTCGATACGTGTTGAGAGTCACAGACCCGATCCTCGCTACTGACGATTTCAACGGTCGCTGGTAAAGCTCATTGAAATAATGCATGGACGACAACACAGGATTCAACGGTCGAGGCAGGCTGCGCTTATCGCACGAATATGTTTTCGAGGTTTTCGCGAGTTGATCTCACAGCTCATGGAGCGCCCCTTTCCTTGCGGAGAAACCTTGTCTTAATATTCACGAGGCGTTGTCAAACAAATTCAGATTTCATATCTCTCAACTGCCGTGTGAATTTGAAGAAGGCCGGCTTCCGCCATCAACCTATCGGCTTTTGCAAAAGGGGAGTGTTTGTGAATAGTGGATAGCCTGTCCTTGCTAGGTACGCTTTAACGATAATAGAGGAACCATGTCAGTCACGCCACAAGAGAAGGGACAACGAAGTCTTGCCGATGGTGTGAGCGCTGTCTTTTGGTCATCAGCCCGAAGTCAGACCATTGAAATTCCAGAAACATTTCTCAACTAAAGAGTCGTTGGACCAGAGCCTTTGAAAGAAGCTCTACACCACAAGTGCTCTGGCTAGATACTACACAGCGGAGGCTGTTCGGTCAACTTGGAGAGAGCAGACCTCCGAGGATGGATACGCTGCATTCATTCAGTGAGCAGAAGTTTAGCCTTGAGATGGCTCTCTTAGGATCTCGATTCGAGCCATCAGCAAGAGACTCAATTGGAAAGAAGAAACGAGTGCAACTTTCAGTAAACATAGCTGCAGAAGAAAGGAGGGAATAGAATAGAGAAAGTAGGAAAAGGACTTCGGGGCAAGCTTTTGGCATGACCGTTGGGTAAGTATTTCATACCACGCGGTCAACGGTAGTCTGGTGGCCGATGGAGGACTTGTCGTGCTGGAGAACACGTGGGGATCTTGACACGGTATGATTTCCCCAATGCCTTGAACACTAGGAAGAATCATCTGACGGTGGCGAGGGACGAAAATCAACAACTCTATGTTGGGCCAGATCGAATCTCCGGCAAGTGGGAGCGGCACCTTTTGGTTGTAGCCGCTGCGTGCCTCTGCCGTGCGAGGCAGTAGGTTATGTTTGCTTTTGCCGCGTCTTTAATCCGACTCTTGACATCGCCGCCTTGCATCCCTGGCGGAGCGGTCGTCAACCTTTTGAACGGTGGTGAGATACAAAATCTTGTAGCCGGCCCACTATTCAGACTACACGCCCTCGGCCACATCAGCACTCAGTACGACAAGTACCAGATTTTGGCTTTTCATGACATTCCCCCCCAACACCGACCCACTCAAAAATGGCTCGCAGGCGGGATGGCGCCGCCGGATTGACTCGCACCGCCATTTTCATGCGATGATTGGCCTTGGACGCGCAGAGCCAGCGCAGAAGAGTTTTCCGCCGCCATGAGCTTCCAGATAGAGTCCTAGTACCTGCTGCCCCTCCAAGTCATCTTCCCTTCGTCTTCACTTTCCTTCCCAGCATTGACGCACGTCGAAACGGATTGTCCGCAGAGACCATTTTGTCTACAAAAAGGTAAGACCTGCGACGTTGCTATCATCGCCAATGGCACTTTCGTTGACATTGGTGTCCAACAGCCGCCCACATAATCCAGGTCGCGCGACAACTTGACCGGCGAATAATTCTTTTTTCCCCTCAATTTCAAGCCCCACATCGACTTTGACCTGCAACGAATCTAGACATGGCCAGCAGTGGACAGAATGCGGCGCCATCGCCGTACGATACGTACCAGACGTCGTTGACGGCAAGGTACTGCAGTCCGCAGATGGCACGGCTGTTTAGCCAACGCTCCCGTCACTCGCAATGGCGCAGGCTGTGGTTGCTACTCGCAGAGTCCGAGAGGGAGCTCGGCATCACGACCATCACAACGGAAGCGCTCGAGCAGATGAAGCAGCATCTCGAAGTCACGGACCAGGACTTTGAAGTGGCCAGAGCCGAGGAAAAGATTCGCCGTCACGACGTCATGGCTCACGTACACGCCTTCGGGGCCGTTGCGCCCGCAGCGGCCGGCATCATCCATTACGGCGTATGTGGAATTCGCGATTCTCCGTCTTTATCCAATCTTCGGTCGACCAGGTCTGACGGGCTGAAAACTAGGCGACGAGCTGCTTCGTGACTGACAATGCCGAACTCATTCTCATGCGTGATGCGATGGACCTTCTCCTCCCCCGACTGGCCAGGGTCGTCTCGAACTTGTGCAAACTGGCGAGGGAATGGAAAGCAACTCCCGCGCTCGCCTACACACATTTGCAGCCAGGTATTTGTTTCTGCAGCACCCCAATTGGTAGACATTGCGCTAATTGCTCATTTGCCAGCTCAATTGATTACCGGTATGCCGAAAGCGAGCGCGAACAGACCCGAGAAGAACGAATTGCTGACTCTCGTCTAGTTGGCAAGCGGGCAGCTCAATGGGCCCAAGATCTCGTGTTTGACCTGGAGAGCATCGAACATGTTCGCAACGGGTTGCTGCTTCGAGGTGGGCCACTATACACACGGAGCACCGGATCGCGAGAAATTGACTGACCTGCCACGCCAGGTGCCCAAGGAACCACGGGAACTCAAGCTTCGTTTCTCGAAATTTTCAGCGGTGACGGCGCCAAGTGTGACCAGCTGAATGCTCTGCTATGCAAAAAGACCGACTTCCCCGCATGTTACGATGTGTCGACGCAGACGTACACGCGCAAGGTCGATCTGCTCGTCGCCAACGCCATCTGTGGCCTCGGTGCGACAGCGCAAAAGATTGCTGGAGACATCCGACACCTCGCCTCGTGGCAGGAAGCAGAGGAGCCTTTCGAGGTCAAGCAGGTGGGATCAAGCGCCATGCCCTTCAAGAGAAACCCGATGCGCTCAGAGAGGGTGTCGAGTCTTGCTCGGGAGCTCCTCTCCAAGCAGGCAACCACTGCAAACACCCTCGCAGCGCAGTGGATGGAGCGCTCGCTGGACGACAGCGCCGTCCGCCGGATGGACCTGCCCGAGATGTTCCTCCTGGCCGACGCCATCATTGGCAGCCTGGACAACATCACCGACGGCATGGTCATCTACCCCCAGGTCATTGCCTCGCGAGTGCAGGAGCAACTGCCGTTCATGTGCGCGGAGAACATCATCATGAAGCTCTGTGCCAAGGGCGTATCCAGGCAGGAAGCCCACGAGCAGATCCGCGTCTTGTCGCACCAAGCCGCCGCAGTCGTCAAACTCGAGGGCAAGCCCAACGATCTCATCGACAGAATCAAAGCCACCGAGTTCTTCCAGCCGATCTGGGCTGACCTGGACGATATGCTGAGACCTGAGCTCTACATCGGTCGTAGCGTCGACATTGTGGAGCGTTATTGCGGCTCGGAAGGCATTGCAGAGAAGAAGATTCGGCGGTACAGAAGCGCATTTGAAAAGGCAGCCACCACGGAGCTTAACGTCTGATGTTTGCCTGGAAGGCTTTGGAGTCCTTCTCTTGGGGTGGGTCCTGGAAGAAACGCAGCACATGTGAGACGCTGTCGTTGGGTATCAGTCTGAGCCTTGGTGACCTTGATGGTACCGGGTATTGTCGCGCCTTGGCCAGGCCTGGTCGTACGTGGAGGCTGTTGGCAGACTTGGCCCAGGTCAATTTTGATGGTGGTGGCGGCGTGGACGACTTCGACGACGTCAACAACATCGGAGTCTAAGTAGACGCGGTGGTGAGCAGATGGAGCTTGCGGGGATATGCCTGTGTCGGCACATTGTATGAATGATTATGTCTCGAGTCCAGCTACGTAAGATGACCATCGCACGCACCCGAGCACAAGCCCACGCCACTACCGCTGTGATTGAATTTGTAAACGTCAATAAAGGGCAAGTGGACGTTGGCGGCGAGCAGGTCGCACTCGCGGAGATATGTCCGTGTCACCACACAAGGTACGTGATTGGTTTCATGTCCAGCCCAGCTTCTCTAGGATGAGCGACCCCCGGCAGGGCCGCCGGAGGCATATCAGAGAGTTGAGTTGTGAGTTGTGCCTCCGGCGGCCCTACCGGGGGTCGCCTGCGGCGGGCTGGCCTCGCTGCGCTCGAGAGTGGAGAGGGTTAATCACCGTACATGCCCGTGCGCAAAGTCCCTCCATAACTACCATTGTCTAGTTCAACGGCGTGACTGGTATGATGGCACCCAGGATGACGCTGGCGACGAGCCGGTCAACCTCGGGGGCAAATATCTGCGTCAACACATTATTATTTGAATTTTTTTGGTCTGCGGCCCATCCATGTAGCCCATCCGTGTAGCCCATCCATCATGTACACTGGAGCGCAAATCCAAGCCACCACCTCCACCACCGTTGCTCATGCGGGAAAAACGCGTCCCATCACAATATTCTTCCTCTCTCTCCTGGGCACGAAGAAACCAGCCCACAGTCGGCCTTCGCACGGGGGGGAGGGGGCAACAGAAACATGCAGCTGTCCTTGTCCCTTTCTTTTCCTGCTCTTTTCTTCTTTTCACGGCGACGCGGGCCCGTCGTCATCATCCTTCATGTCAGGCACCCACCCCTTGGGCCGCTCGCTGCCCCTCACGACGAGCCCGTAGCCGAGCTTCTCGACCTTCTTGACGCTCTGCCTTGCGGCGTCCATCTTGCCCCGGTAGTCCCTGGTCGGGATGGCCCTCAGCAGCTCAAACGCGCACCCGAGCGCCTGTATGTCGCACAGTATCGTGCGGCGCTCGCCCCCGCCCTCGCCCTCGCCCTCGCCGCCGAGCAGCGCGCCGTGCTGCGCCGTCGTCACGGTTGCGAAGCGCATCAGCTCGCCAAACAGGTCGAAGACGCCGTACAGGTAGTCGTGGGCCGTCAGCGGGATGCCGCCCGGGACGAGCGCCTGCGTCTCGTCCGGCGTGATGAGGCGCTGGTGCCGCAGGTAGTGCTGGAAGGAGAGCGCCTCGATGAGCTCCTCGAGACAGCGCAGGGAGCGCGCGTACCGGTGGCGGTTGACGGAGGCGAGGTCCGGCGCGATGGCCTCGAGCTGCGTCGTGATCTCGCCGAGGCGCGACGAGATGTCTTGCTCGGTGGGGGCCGGCAGCGGCTGGTTGAGATGTTTGAGTCTTTTTTTTTTTTTTTTTTGCGCGGTCAGTCAGGTCGGCGCACTACTGCATGGAGCATCTTTGTTCCCCCTTTTGCTTGCTGCTTGTCTCTGGGGGGGAGAAGAGGCAATGAAGGGGGGGGCGGGGGCGGATAGTTGGGTGGTATTTACCGCTGGAGCGCAAAAATACTACGGGATTGTCAGCTTGGTACACGCACGAGTCGAGAGAATCTTGAAGCGATGTGAGAGAGACGGAGTCTGTGTAAATCGCCTCAAGATGGAGAGTGAGAGAGAATGAGAGATAGGGAGGATTTCAGTGTGCAGCTGCTTAGAAGTGAGCGTGGTGCGCGCGTGGGTCAAGACGTGTGGTGTGTGTGTGTGTGTGTGTGTGACATTGTAACATGAGAGAAGTGCATGTGCGTGTGTGAAGAGACAGTGTGGCCAGTCGCAGACGCATGCGTCCGCGACGCCAGCCAGCAAACAAATATCGAGGGGGGCAGCTCACATCTTTTTGCTCTGCGCCGTCACGTCCCTCGACGCCTTGATGATGCGCTCCCGCCGGTCGTGGTGCTCGTCCAGCTCATCGCGGAACGTGGAGAACATGGCATCGAACCGGCCCGGCGGCGCAGACTGGTGCTGCTGCTGCTGGCGGCCTCGCGCACGCGCAGTGCCGTCCCGATCGCGCTTAACGCCTCCGGACATGGGGTGCTGCTGCTGCTGCTGTTCAGGCGGTGGTTTATCGACCGTGCTGTGTGCCGCCACCGTCATGTTCCTGTCCTGTCCCTGCCTCCAAGCCTGCACTGCAGCGATGAGAGGAACAAAATGAGTGACTTGAGTTTGAGTGGGTGAGTGGTTGAGCGGGTGAGTGAGTGAGTGAGACGGGAGCCGAAAAAAATGACGTGGGGCGGAAATTCGTCGGCGCCGCGGACCCTGGAATTTGCCTCCGGCGGCCCCTGCCGGGGGGGCTGGCCTCGCAAGCTTGAGGTGCGCACCACGAACTGCATGTGTAGAAGTCAGGAAGCACAACCACCATCAACAACGCGCAGAGTCACCCGTCACGCGCGCCGGCCCGTTCGTTCGGCGTCAGCAGGAAATGCCTGCGCCATCATGGCACAACCACAATCACAACCACCACCGCCGCCGCCGTCCCCCTTCCCCTTCTTCGCCTTGTTCCGCCCCTGGCCCCTCTTCTCCATCGCCCTCGTCCTGCGCGTCGCCCTCCTCGCCTACGGCCACTGGCAGGACACGCACCCGGCCCTCAAATACACAGACATCGACTACCTCGTCTTCACCGACGCCGCGCGCTTCGTCGCCGCCTCCCAGTCGCCCTACCAGCGCGACACGTACCGCTACACGCCGCTCCTCGCATGGCTCCTCGTCCCCACCGCCGCCTCCTCCTCCTTCTTCTTCAGCTTCGGCAAGGTCGTCTTCCTGCTCAGCGACATCCTGGCCGGCTGGCTGATTCTGCGTGTCCTGCGCGACCCCAACAGGGGCGGCGGCAGCAGCAGCAGCAGCTTGATGACCGATGAGCGCGCGGGCATGTATGCCGCCATCTGGCTGTGGAACCCCATGGTGGCCACCATCAGCACGCGCGGCAGCGCCGAGGGCCTGCTGGGCGTCCTGGCCGTGGGCTTGCTCTGGGCCGTGGAGAGCGGGCGCTTCACCCTGGCCGGCGTCGTGCTGGGCCTCGGCGTGCACTTCAAGATATACCCCTTCATCTGGGCGCCCGCCATCATCTGGTGGATGGACGACGAGCACCTGGGCAAGCCGGCTGCTGCTGCTACTGCTGCTGTTCCCCCTCCCTCCTCGCCGCCGCCGCCGCCGCGGGACAAGACCAGGAAAGAAGAGCAGCGGCTGTCGCTGGTTCGCAAATTGTCGTCGTTTGTTTCGCCCGAGAGACTGAGGCTCGCGGTCGTGAGCTTCGCCACGTTCATGGGCTTGAACACGCTCATGTATCTCATGTTGGT